>CM076851.1:11135471-11164797 GCA_039519185.1 Astragalus membranaceus | reverse complement strand
TTACTTTGTCTAAATACCTATGCTCTTAATGCTTTTCAATTACATATGATAATTGTGATGATCCAGGCTAGTGATTGCATAGGAATATGAATTAGTAGCTGGAAATTGGGTAGTTAGATCATCTGCTAGTAATCAGCATAGGGATATGTGATGGCTTAGGTGAATTCGTGTAAAATTCTCGATGTTAATGCATTACCCTTTGACATGTCTCACCTAAGGAATTAGGGTCACTCTTAGGGTAATAGGGGTCTTGAGGCGAGGAATTGACCTTGACCTTAATTAGTGAATTGAATAATTAACTTGAATTGGCTAAGGTTCATGTGATAGGCGAGGAGAGAGGATTCGATCCCTAGTCGTTTTTCTCGTATTCTTAAATCAAGTTTTGTGTACCGTTACTGTTACTCAAATTACCAAACATTTACAATCTAAGAATTTGCAACTTTGCTATTGTTTTCAACGCGCAATCCCTGTGAAATCGACCGGTTACTTACCGTATTTTATTACTTGCAACGACAATTGGTACACTTGCCAAAAGTCTTAACAGATTCCTCGATGGATCAATTCCCCAACCTGCTGAAGACGCTCCTTCATACCAATCTTGGTTTCAGAATAATAGTGTGGTTTCGTCTTGGATCCTTAATTCGATTTCCAAAGACCTAATCCCTAACGTCATCTACTCCACATCCGCTGCTGAAATGTGGAATGTTCTTCATGATCAATTTCATCAATGAACGGTCCTCACATATTTCAACTCAAGAGTGACCTCACCAATTGTGTTCAAGGCGATCTTTCCGTCAGCACCTATTTCTCCAAAATCCAAGCACTCTGGAAATACACTACAACATTTAGACCCTATGGCAACGCTCGAAAAACGTTCCAAAAAGCCATAAAACCGTTTCCAAGGGTGGAAGTAGTGAATGGTGGAAGTAGTGAAGGAAGCTGCGTGAATGAAATCGGTGGAAGTAGTGAAGGGTGGAAGTAGTGAAGGAAGCTGCGTGAATGAAAGGTTTAGGGTTCTCTCCGAGGGTTCTCTGCGTGCGTGAATGAGAAAGGGTATACCTCTGCGTGCGTTTAGTGGAAACATGGATTTTTTATTTTTTTTATTTTTTAATAATTTTCTCTACGGCAATGTTTTCGAACCGTTGCCTCAAGCTTAAACAAAAAACCGTTGCCGTAGACCTTATGGGAACGGCTTTCAGCCGTTGCCATTAAAAAAATTAAAAAAAAAGGAATCAGCAACGGGTTCAAAAAACTGTTGCTATTGTTGGCTAAGGCAACGGTTTTTTTGATGTTGCAATTTTAGGCGTTGCCATAGGGCCTAAATGTTGTAGTGATAACTTCAAGATGTGGTACCTTCTACTACTACCTGTACTTGTGGTGGCTGTTCTTGCAAAGCCAACCAGCAAAAGGATCACGTTATGTCCTTCTTAATGGGATTAAATGCAGATTTCAATCACATTCGTGGTCAAATTCTACTCATGACTCCGTTCCCCAATATCAATCAAAAGTGTATGCCATGATTTTACAAGAGGCTAAACAGAAGGAAATTGGCAGCAACCATACTGCTAAGGGACACCAGCAACTTGCCTGTGCTGTTGGCAATCAAGCACCAAAGCCCAAACCCAAGTTCACCCCAAAGAAAGACATGCCTTTGTGCACTTACTGCCATATCCGTGGCCACACTGAAGACATATGCTTCAAGAAGCATGGCTACCCTCCAGGCTACAAAAGGGGCACAGCATCTCCTGCTAATCAGGTTGCAGAAGCCCTTCCACAGCAACCTGATACCACTGCTCTTTCTGCACCACAATACCAGGCTATGATCCAATACCTCCAACAGCAAATGGCCAACACTAGCACCTCTAAAATAGAGGATGACACCATTGTTGGTATGGTTTTCTCTCTTTATGAATCTTTATCACCTACATATTGTGATATATGGATAATAGATACTGGTGCTTCTGTCAATATCTGTCATAATTTTGCTGCTTTCCATTCCTACACACCTTTGTCAAACAAATTTGTTACCCTCCCTAATCATGTTAAGATTAGAGTCTTAGGCAAAGGTTATGTGGTTCTTAGCCCTCATACTACCCTGCATAATGTCATGCACATACCTTCCTTTCGAGTCAATCTTATCTCTGTCAGTTCCCTGTATCATCACTCTAATTGCAGTTGTTTTTTCCTTGATGTTTGCTTGATTCAGGACAGACATTCGCAGGTGATTGGACACGGTAAACCATCCAATGGCTTGTACCTGTTTGAAGCAGGTGTTAGTAAGCCACACAATGTCATAGGCAACAATAAAACTTCCACATTAGAAGCAAATACTTGTCATTCTGTGTATAATACATCTGCTGCCACATTATGGCATAGTCGTTTAGGACATATTTCTGATCAAGTGTTGCATTCTATTAGTCATCAACTAAACATTAAAATGCCTATGAATTTTAGTACTCATTCTTGTGCAATATGTCCTCTTTCAAAGTTTAAACGCTTACCTTTCACTTCTCATAATAATTTCTCAGATAATGTTTTTGATTTAATTCATTGTGATGTCTGGGGTCCATATCATGAGCAAACTGATGATGATTTTAAATACTTCTTAACCATAGTTGATGATCATAGTAGATTCACTTGGATTTCCTTGCTTAGAACCAAGAGTGGTGCCACTGCTGCCCTCAAACAGTTTGTCACCTATGTACAAACTCAATTTGGCACTACTATTAAAAGTCTAAGGAGTGATAATGCCAAAGAATTAGCACTAACAGATTTTCTGCAGGACAAAGGCATTTTACATCAGTTTTCATGTCCCTATAGACCACAACAAAACTCTGTTGTGGAACGAAAGCGTCAACACCTTCTTAATGTGGCCAGATCACTTATGTATCAAGCCTCCATCCCTATTAAGTTTTGGGGATTGTGTGTATCCACTGCTGCTTTCAGCATCAACAGAACACCATCAAAAAATCTCAAATACTTAACACCTCATGAGTTACTTTTTAAAAAGCCACCTCACTATGACCACCTTAGAATCTTTGGCTGCCTCTGTTACGCTGCTACACTGCCACCCACACGAACCAAATTCAGCCCTAGAGCCACTCCATGTATTTTCATGGGTTATCCTCTTGGTTACAAAGGCTATAGAGTTTATCTTCCCTTTTAGCTCTTTACCCAAACCAGATAGTTACACACCACTTACTGATATAGTGGCCCCCCACTCAGTTCCTGATTCTCCACACACAGATCCTGAACCTGCGCCTGTTGTGCCCGTGGCGCTCGTTTCCCCTGAACTTGCACCTGTTGTGCCCATTACGCCTGAACCTGCACCCGAACCTGATCCCAACACACTTCCCTCTCCTGACACAACCCCATTTACCACCACAGTGGCCCTTAGACGATCTACTCGTGTCTGTAGACCTCTAGTAACTCTGAATAACTTTGTGCATGCTGGTGATTACCCAATACAGCATCATCTCTCTTATGATTCTTTGTCTCTTCCATACAAGAGCTATGTATGTCAGGTAAATTCCACCTTTGAACTAGAATTTTTTCACCAAGCAGTCAAATTTGAGGAATGGCGTGTGGCTATGTTAGAGGAAATTGCAGCTTTGGAACTCAACAACACCTGGTCTGTTGTTCCTCTCCCAACAGGTAAACAACCTATCAGCTGTAGATGGCTCTACAAAGTCAAATATGCGGTTGATGGCACAGTTGATCGCTATAAGGCACATTTAGTTGCTCGAGGTTTCTTTCAGCAGGCTGGTGTTGATTTTATAGAAACCTTTTCACCAGTTGCAAAGTTGACTACAGTGAGAGTCCTGCTCACTATTGCTGCCCAGAAACATTGGAATCTGTTGCAGTTGGATATCAATAACGCTTTCCTAAATGGAGAGCTCGATGAAGAAGTTTACATGAAACTTCCTTTGGGTTACCCTAACCAATCCAAGAACATGGTATGCAAATTGCATAAGTCTCTTTATGGTTTAAGACAGCCCTCCAGACAGTGGTACACAAAATTCTCTTCCACTATTCAGCAACATGGCTTCACACAGTGCTCAGCAGACACATCTCTCCTTACACAAGGTGCAGGTGCAGATTTTTTTGCTCTCCTTGTGTACGTGGATGACATCATTATTGGTGGTCCAAACAATGCTCTCATCTCCTCCACCAAAACAATGTTGCAGCAACGCTTCAAATTAAAAGTTCTTGGTGATCTCAGATATTTTTTAGGACTAGAGATTGCAAAATCAGCCGAAGGAATTCACCTTTGTCAAAAGAAATATGCCCTACAATTGCTTTCTGATACTGGTTTTACTGCTTCCAAACCAGCACCCATTCCCATGGATCCAGGCATCTCTTTATCCTCCAATGATGGAGATCTTCTGCCTGATCCATCTGAATACAGAAGATTGATTGGTAGACTTATGTATCTAACAATATCCAAGCCTGATATTGCTTTCACAGTCAACAAGTTAAGTCAGTTCATGAGCCAGCCACGACAACCTCACCATCAGGCCATCCACCGTCTACTGAGGTACCTCAAAAGCACACCAGGCAAGGGCCTTCTCTTCCCTGCACATGCTAATCTTACTCTCTCTGCCTATGTGGATGCTGACTGGGGAAGCTGCTCTTTAACTAGAAAGTCTACCACCGGTTTCTGTGTTTATCTAGGGTCTGCCCTGGTTAGCTGGAAGTCAAAGAAACAAGTCACTGTTGCTCGTAGTTCAGCAGAAGCTGGATACAGGGCACTTTCCACTGTCACCTCAGAACTCTTGTGGCTAAAACAACTCTTGCGTTCTTTTGACATTCCTGTTGACGACATTATGGTATTGTGTGATAGTCAATCTGCCATCCAAATGGCCAACAACCCCACAAGCACTGAAAGGTCAAAACACGTTGACATTGATTGCCATTTTGTTCGTGAACATGTCGAGTCCAACTTCATCAAGCCAATTCATGTTGCTTAAGGATCAAATTGCTGACGCCCTCACCAAGGCTCTCCCCAAGCCTCTCTTCTCAGACCTCATTGGCAAGATGGGAATGCTTGATATCTATTCTCCATCTTGAGGGGGGTATTAGGGTATATTAGTCATTTCACCTAGTTATTAATCTTTTAATTTTACTGTTAGTAATTAGTTAATTTTCAGTTTTGAGTTTGTTCCACAAGATAGAGTTTGTTACATCTTATCTTTAGCTTTCATCTACTTTATATACTCTGATTCTCATTTGTTAAATCAGAGATTCTATTTGTTATCATTCAAGTAAATACAAAATGAGATTTCTTTCTCAAAACTCTCTGCTTATTGCAATCATTCACGGTCAGTTTACATGTTTCGGTTAGGAATATTTGGAATGGCTTCATAGTACACACTAAATGTTGCATTAACCCTTTTGTTTTTCATTTTGAAGTGCGTTTAGTTAAGCCACAATTAGACAAATGACACTTCTAACAATGTATATGAGAAGTGAAAAACCTTCGTCACAATGAGGGAAAAAAGAAAACGTCGTGGAATTATGCATGCATAGGAAGAATCAGCTCAATTAGTAACATCAAAATGTAACAGCAACAAAGATAGGGCTACATCTTATTTCTTTTAGATCAAGAAATTTCACCTAAGATCAAGAATTTCTAAATAATAATCGTTGGTTAGTTTATTCATTTTTGTAAGAAATAAATTTATATGTGGTAGTTTAACTTTTCAATCGTTGACCCTATACTTTTTGGCTGCAGATATACTCATGAAGTAACTTTCTGTCCAATTCATCATCAAATGATGTCATGGGTTTCACAATTACAAGAACCATTATCATCGTATTAAGCCAAATGATCCAATCTCATGAAGCAGTGTAAACGAGTAACGCAGCCAAACCGGTTTAACATGCATTAAATTAGCTATATATGTCAAACTCACATAACGACGCAAACTCAAACAGAAAGCAACAAAAGTCCACCTTTGCCAGCTTTCAAATACTTCTGCCCTTCTTCTTTCGTAATGTTGCATCCATGAATATAAGGAATATATTCCAATTCAACTCATAAACTATACAAAATCTACATGGAAAGATAAACTTCCAAATGATCAAACAGCCACACAAGTCAAATGGCAAACAATATAAAAATAATACTACCAAATACTCATCATTTTTATAAACTTGTCTTAGTATATTGAAAATCCTGAAATCCTCCATAAACATAGCTGGTCAGTATATTAAACAACAAGTTTTCCAACTCATTTATCACATTAAAGCAAAGCTTAGGTGTCATACAAAGCCTTCACACCGCATAATATATATATATATATAGCTTTATATAAGATCACTCATAATATCCCTTTCATTTAACAACATGGATATTAATCATGGTGCAACTTCTGAAGGGATTCTTGAGAATGTATGGGCCAAAATTAACAACACTGATGGAAGAACAGATGGTGATGCAGCAGATCAATGTTCTAATAACTCATGGGAAGAACTTCCTAATCTTGATGGAAGAGATGGTTCAATGGAAATTCTACAAAGACTTCCAAGTTTAGGAAGATGGATATCAATGGGAGCTGACTTTTGGGAAGAGGTTTTAGATGGTATTGTATTACCTTCTCCAAGCAATAAAGAAGGTTTTGGCAACAAAAATTTGGAAAGTGATGGAAGTGCTAATTCTAAGTCTAATAACAAAAAGGTAGAAGATGTTGTTAGAAAAGAGAAGGGGGTTGTAGAAAAACATTATAGAGGTGTAAGAAGAAGGCCATGGGGTAAATATGCAGCTGAGATTAGAGATTCATCAAGGAAAGGTGCAAGAGTTTGGCTTGGTACATTTAATACAGCTGAAGAAGCTGCTTTAGCTTATGATAAAGCTGCTTTGAGAATTAGAGGTTCGAAAGCATGTCTTAATTTTCCACTTGAGAGAGTTAGAAATGCTGTTTTATTAGGATGTGCTTCTGGAACTTGTGGACTGTATTGCTCTGCATGCAAAAGCATTGGAAAAAAAGAAAAAAAATTGGATTCAAGGAAGAGATCAAGGGATTGGCAAGAATTTGTTGATGTGAAGAATGAACAACCTCCAATCAAAAAGATTGCTGGCTTGGAACACATGATGGAAAATGATGTAAATGTATTTGAATTTCAGGACCTAGGAAGTGATTACTTGGACAGTTTGCTTTCTTCTTTTTGACAGAATTCTGTCAAAAAAACATGGTTTTCTAAATAGATATTTTCTTTCAAAAAGAAATAGATATTGAAGAAATTTATCACCTATATATATATTGTTATTTATTGTATACCTTTATTTGTTATTATTAGACTTCATTAATTATTCGGACGGAAAGCTTAGTATTTTCGCCTTTGAAGCACGAACACCTAATTAGGGGAGTTTTGATATCCAACACGCATGGGTGTTCCATACCTTACCACACACAACTTAGACAAGTGTTCTAAAAAAAATCTTTTCCGTTTCTTTGACACATTTTAGACACTCTTTGGAGACTTCTATATAGGTTAAAGATGTGTCAAAATAGTAATGATAAGTGAAGGGGTTGAAAAACATCAAATTTGATTACAATATTTTTAGCTTTTCGGTATAGTAGATAGAGAAAGGATGTGAAAAACTATCATAATTTGTTTAAGAACTTTTTAGTTATGAAATGAATTGTTTAATTTAGTTATTTTCCGGATAATGTTCATATTTATTTAATTAAAATAAACAAATAATTATATGTGCATCAATGTCGTTGTCCTATATACTTTCTGAAATTTGCAGTGCAGACATGTCTGTGTCTGTGTCTATCAGAGTCTATATGCTTCATAGATTTTCACAACCAGATGCATATTCGCTCATCAAATACTCCTATCTATTAATTCTTCATGTTTCCTAGGGGTGTCAAAATAGTCCATTTGTCCACCGGATATCCGGTTCATCCATAGCAAAATCCATCCAATCTATCCACTACAAAAAAAAACTATTAATGAATTGGATTGAATCCATCCGTTTGATTTTGTGGATGGTTGTGATCCATCCATTATATTTTCTAAATCCATTGGATTACAATAACTACAAAATCAAAATCCATTGGATAATTAATTTTTTTAAATAAATTCATTGCATAATTATAAAAATACTTTTTTTACCAAAAAACATTTTTTAAAATATATTTTTTTTCCAGAAACTTTTTTTAAAAAAATTTATTCTATAAATAATTTTTTTTATCAAAACTCATTCAAAAATTAATATAATATATATATATATATATATCTATATCTATATAATATATAATATATATATATAATATAACCACCGGAGGGCCACCGCAAGCCACCTCCGGCCACCGTCCGCCGCCGCCGGAGCCACCACCGGCTGCCGGAGCCACCACCGGCTGCCGGAGCCGCCGCCACCGAAACCGCCGCCGACCACCGGAACTCCGCCGTACCGGCCACCGGAGCTCCGCCACCGGCCGCCGCGCCGGCCGCCGGAGCTCCGCCGCCGGCCACCCCACCACCACCACATATATAAATACATATTTATATATTATATTATATATATATATATATATATATTAACAAAATATATATATATATATATATATATATTTATAAATCTAAAAAATTCAATTTTGTCAAAAAATAATAATAAATTCAATTTCTACAAAAAAAATATATTAAATTTTTTTTGATTTAAAAATTTTTTTTATCAAAAGATTTGTTTATATTATAAACATATTAGTGGATGGATTGGATATCCATCCATAAAAAAATTGCAAATTGATGGATTGGATGAATTTTTTTGTAAACGGATGGATTGGATTGGATTTTTTTGACACGATTTTAGTGGATATAAATGGATAAACGGATTGTCTTCAATCCATCCATTATAATCCAAATCCAAATCCATCCAATCCATCAATTTTGACACCCCTGATGTTTCCTATAACCTACCCACTTTTACCTCATTGGCAATTCAAAAAATTAATGTTTCATAAATCTCTTGTGCTCTCTTCCCTTTCTCCCAAAGTTTGCTTTTCATTCCTCATTGTTATTTCTAACTTCACACAGATCGGAAAGCAAATAAATAAAAGGTGGTCTCAGAGATTTAGCGACTAAAATTATCACCGAGTATGTTTAAGCATAAAAGATAGATGTTTTGTAGATAGATTTAAGGATGAAAGGTTCATATGATACCTCGCTATATAGTCTATTTGGTGCTGCTAGAGGACTCATCGGGTACATAATCAGGCTGTAGATTCTTTCGAAGGAGAGGGCGAAGTGTATCAGATGGTACTTCGAGATTTCATTGTCATCACTCGAGATCGATTTGATGATCAGAGCTTGACAATTTTCTTTGAGGGTGCTTCTATGATTAAGTGATATATTCAAGTAAAAAGTTATATATAATAGTATCCTATAGTGATAAGTGCATGGAAAAAAGGCTCAATAGTATCCCATAGTGAGATAGAAGCTTTTGGAAATCCTCTGAATATGCAGAAGAAAACAAGGCTCAATATAGTAACCCATAGTGATAAGTGCCGCCACGCACGTAAGTTTTGCATGGTAGCAAGAGAAGATGAGATGCAAGCTATTTTCCATTGGGTAACTACAAATAAGACAAGTATCTTCACATACAATATACCATTGTCCTAATCATAATGTATTCTACATTGAAATATAGAGGAATTCTAGGGACAACATCAACATCCTCTTAGTGTACCTCCAAGAAAAATGTTGCAAAAATTTGAGGGGTACACTCGCATCTATCTGCTCCGCCAATGAGCTTGAGGAACCTCTCTAGCAGCAGCGGGCCTCCTAACCGGTCTTCTTGTCATCAACACAAGGAGCGTGACTAGGATCAAGAGTAGCACTACGATCCCCAACCCTCCAAAAAATGACACACTACTCCCCTGCGTTCATACAAGGCCTTTTTTTGAGCGAGTCCACCACGTTGTGGTGAGGGTTCTGTGACAGACTTGTATCTTCTAAAGATTGAGTAACCATTTCATAAGCACTTTTCTGAGCATAATTTGGTTCCATTGAATTTCTTGCAAAATTTTATTCAATTTGGTCATGTATTGCATGAGTTATTCAAGAAACAAGAAATTGAAGTGTTCTTGGTCTTCTTTAAAACATTCATAGTGTTCTTTATTTTTGTGTTTTTGTTTTAAAAACAATGAAATGCCACGTAATTACTGAAATCCCAGTCAGTTGTGCCACTCTGACACAGATTTCAAATATAAAGGATCAAACTGAGCAAAAAAACATAAATGACCAAACTGAAACTTTGGTAAAAGATAAAAGACTAAATATGCAGTTTAGCCTATATTTAAATTAACTGAAAATGTTAGCAAACACAAATTGCATAATTTAATATAATATAATAGTAATAGTAATAAAAAATATTATTTATATTTATTTAAATAGATCCGTTTGGTAAGCCTAAAATTTTTTTTCGATGGTCTGTAGTTTAGCCTCTTTAGCGAAATACACTTTTAAAAAAAACTTGGGCCTAATATAAGCTGGACAGTAGACTCTTGTGGGTCTTGTCTATTCTTCTCTAAGATAACAAAGTAACAAAACATTTCCATTAATTTAGGAACCAGAGTTAAAAAAAGTGAGTCGAAAATATTTGTTGGTAAAAAAAGAGTTGCATTTTTTGTACCCCCACCACTAGACACCATACCCCCACAATGCAATTTTATTTCGATTTTACCCCTTAGCAAAAATACAAAACGGATTTATCATTTTAGTAGATAAATCCGTTTTGAAATGATAAATCCGTTTTGAATTTTTTAAAACCGGATTTATCTATTAAAAAGATAAATCCGTTTTGTATTAAAAAATAATTCTTTTTTATTTAAATTTTTAAAAAAAGTTATAAAAACACCACTAAAAATCCATTAAAGAATCAAAATTAATCTAAAAATTATAAAAACACTACTAAAAATTTAATAAAACCAAAATAAAGCTATGCATTTTATTTTTGATTTTTTGGAGATTATTAAAAATTCAAAAAATTAATAAAAAATAGTAAACGATGGAATTTGGGATTTTGAGTCCCGCAGTCTTGATAGAAGTCTCTTATTTTTTTCGAATTTAATGACGGTGGTTTCGGGACAATCTGTGTAGGTTGCCCGAAAACCGATTTTTTAACTTAGATTATCTAGTCGGCGTACAACATCGACACGTGTAACAAATATCTACACACTGAACAAACTAAAAGATCACTGATATCCATATCTATTTTATTTTTTAAAAAAAATATTTATAATTTTTTAACATATTTATCTATTTTATTTTACAAAACGGATTTATATCTATTAAATCTTTTTTCAATTTTTTTTCGAAACAGATTTATCCAAAAGATAGATAAATCTGTTTTACATTTTTTTAAGGAGTAAAATGGGGGTAAAAAACTTGTGTGGTGGTATGGTGTCCGATGGTGGGGCACAAAAAATGCAACTCTAAAAAAAAGTTTTTTTGATCAACCCTAAAAAAAAAGATTTGCATTAACCGAATGAAGCCCAAAATACCACTTTTCTTTCAGGCTACCTTCGCAAACAACCCTAGATAGATAGATAGATATATCCAACTCTCACAGTTCACCCCTTTCTGACTGACTTAGAGAAGCTCCAAAGTGGATAATTCCTGCTCGTCTCGACTCTCGATTCCTGCGGTAATAAAAATACTCTTCTTTTCTTCCATGTTTCATGTGTTCATATTCATATAATAATACTATCCTATTAATTTGCATATATATATAATGTTGTGAAACAGTGAAACAAACTGGAATAATAGCAAAATGTTAGAAGATGATGATTCTACCATATGCAAAGCAGATTGGTCAAATCTGCCTCATGACCTGGTGTCACAAATTGCTAATAGTCTTGGACCGTTTGGATACCTAAGTTTATGTCTTGTTTGCAAAGATTGGCGCAATGCTACTTTGGAAGCTTCACGTGAAGATAGAAGTTCTAGATACGATCCTTGTTATCTTTTGTATGGTGGAGAAAGTCCTGAATGTACCCTGCTAAGCAACACTGATAATATCTACACTATTGGCATTCCAGATCTGGATGGAGCAACTTGCCTTGCATCCAATGAAGGATGGCTACTTGTTTTTCATGATGGTTCATTGTTCTTCTTTTGCCCCTTCTCTAAGGCAAAACTAGAACTTCCAAACTGTCCTTTTGAAAAATTAACAGACCACATTGCAGCATTTTCATCTGCTCCCACTTCTCAGGATTGCATTGTTGTCGTGGTTAGCCAGGCCTCTTATGGATTATTACATGTGCACATGCTTTGCCGAGGGGATAGCATATGGGTCGAGCGCATACACAGTGTTTTGTACCATCATTACCATTATGTTCCTTCAACGGGAGTTGCATCTCTTAAAGGAGAGTTCATCTTTGATGATGCCAATAGCAAACAATCGAAAACACTTCGTTTTCCTAAACAGTCGCACAAGATTGATTATCCTATAATTACTTCCAAAGATGTGAGAAGAAAATTAGGATTAAACGCAAATGTTTCAATTTCTACATGTGGGAGTGGGACACTACATCTATTTGTTAGGAATAAAACTCCTATTTTAGCATTTCGGAGTGAATACATTGAGACAGTTTTTCAAAAGAGTCATTTCAAAGGGGTATGGGTCCTTCCAAGATATCATCTCATACCTGCTGATCAAACCTGGTAACTTTGTTGATCAAAATTGTATTTTTGTTAAGGATTTGGAGACTTTTATGCTATTATATATTTTCTATGTTTATTTTTTCAATTCTGTTTTCATTCCTAGGATTCACATGACATATTTGTAAGGTCAAAATTCTTACAAGTTTTGTACTCTGAAAAATTAAATGTAATTATGAATGAAGAATGAAGACCTTGAGTGATGAAACAGAAAAATGAAATGAGAAGAAAAATGTTATGTTCACTTGAATAATTTTCCATGTACACATTGTATATATAGATGAGCTAATGATAAAAAATTATAAGAAAAATGATATGTTCACTATTCATAATTTTCCATGTTATGTTCACTTGAATAATTTTCCATGTACAACATACAAAGTATAAGAAATTTGTTTCCTAAATTATAACAAAAATAGACTAATAGATAAAAAATTAATTATAAAACATAAATACTTTACCTACAGTCGAGGGAGAGCGGATGACACAATTGAAGCGGACCACGACGATGGGAGGGAGGATGGTTGCCAGGAAATGGTCCACGATGCAGACAACGCAACATGGAGATCAAGGCAATGCGGAGGAGGGCACCACGACAAGGGGAGGGAGGACGATGCCTAGAAAGAGGGCCACGACACAGACCACGACGATATGTAGGAGTAGGGCAGCGAGAACAAGAGAGATTGAGAGTGAGAAAACGAGTGAGACCGAGAGTGTGAGAGAGATATGAGAGCGAAGAGAATAAAGGAATAAATAACCTTGATCTAGACGAAGAGAACGAGAGAATAGCAAAAAACACCGGTTATTGTATATAACCAATGTTATATGTAAGTCAACTAGCAGTATACCCGTGTCTACGCACGGGTGCTGCCGTTTTATTTTGATGTATGAACTCAGACAAATTTAATTAGTCCGAACATTATTCTGTGAAAATCTTGACAAATTTAAAATAGACAAATTTAATTAGTCTGAACATTACCTTGTGAAAATCTTGACAAATTTAAAATAGACAAATTTAATTAGTACGAACATTGTAAAAAAACGAAATATTAAAATTTTGTCAAAATTTTAAATTTTTTTAAAATAGTAAAAAGGAAAAATGAATGAGACATGTTGATGAAATTAAAGTAGATATATCGTTAAAAATAGAGAAATGAGAGAGTTAGAGGAAGAAAGAGGAGAAAAGAGTGAAAAAGTGTGCGAGAGAGTGAAAAAGTTTGAAAAACTGAAAAAATAAAATTACGTAAATATCCTCTAATTGCTTAGTTGAAAAAGGGTAATATTGGTATTTTGGTAGTGCGTGATCTACTATAGATTTATACCAATACACCACCACTGAATTTACCTATGTAGACATTTGGTAACATTGACACCTCAATTTATTAGGGTCAATTTTGTCATTTCTCATTTATTTTTTCCCTCTTTTTCTATCCCTTTTGAATTTCAATTTCAATTTCAATTTTCACTTTCTTCCTAATTTTCCCTCACATTTGCTTTTCTCCAATTTCAGCTATACTCTCTGCTCCCTCTGCAAAGTTCTCTGCTCACCTCTCTCTCGATACAATCTCTCTTCCTTCTTTCTTCACCTTTCTTTGAATGAAATTCAAAAATTCCTTCATTCTCATCTCTCTCTACTATCTCTTCTTCTAACCTTCAAAACTCTCTCTTCTTCTCTCACGCCTCTCACTCTCTAATCTCTCTCTCATACACCAATTTTTTTGCAGAAATCAAACTAAAAACCTAAACCCCAAAAACGCTCTCTCACTAAAACCTAAACCTCACTCTCGATAATCTCTCTTTCTTGCCTTTCCATCAATCTTTCTTCTCCATCTCTCTGCCAAATAACTCAAAAACTAGACCAGAAAATCAGCTCCATCAAAAACTAGACCAGAAAATCTTTCTTCTCCTTCTGCTTCTTTCTTCAAATCGAACCAACCCTAAACCCCTCATCTTCATTTCGAACCAACCCTCAATAATCGTTATACATTTTTCTTTTCAGCTTCAACCCCCTTTTCCCTAAAAACTCCGTTTCTGCGAACCCTAAACCCAACATCAGAGTGACAAGTGAGATACGCACGAAAAAATCGCATCACAACAGGTATTTCGCTTCCTTCCTTCCTTTGTTCTACTTCTTCAATCTCTGATCCTCTTCAGCTTATTTTGGTTTTTTTGTTGATGTTCAAAGGTTTTGTGGTTTCCTCTCCCTTCTCTCATTCTCGCGATTCTCTCACTACCTCATAACTCTGTTATTCTCTCACTTCTCACAAATTCGGTTTGCAACTGTTCTTCTGATTTTTGGTTTTGTTTTGCTGTTATTAGGTTTCGTTTTTGTTGAAGACCTAAGTTTCAGCAGAGATTGCTCCAAACTCTAATTGTTCATTACAGGTATGAAGTGTTTGTTTGTTACTAAACCCTAACTACAATGAAATAAGTATGTTTTGTTTTCGTGGAGCAGAAAATCATCATTCTTACAATATTTGTTTTGTTACTGAACGCTAATTCATTTTATAAGTTCAATCATTCTAATTTTTGGTTAATAACCACTATTACGATTTTTACCCATTGTAGGGATTTTATGGATTGAGATTTTAATGATTTTTGGGATTTCAGATTTTAGTTTTCTTTACTGATGTTAATTAATTAGGGTTTTTAGGATTATGTTTTACGATTGTAGGTTAATCACATACTCTTACAAATTTACTGATTTTTTAGAACTTGGAGCTTACAAATTGTAAATGATTTTCATGATGGATAGATTTTAAAATCAAGGTTGACAGGAAGCGGTGACAGGAAGCGGCCACAGGAGCCTATCAGAGCCGGTTCTAGGGGTGGTGATGTTGTGTGAAGGTGATGAAGGGGTGAGTCACTGTTTGGAGGTTTTGTCATTTTCTTCTCCTCAAAATATTTGTTGACATCTTATTTTTGCTCTTTTTCTCTTTTTCATTTAGACTGAATGATGGCTAAGCGAAAACACTTAAAAGAAATTTTGATTTAGCAAAAACACTTAAAGAAATTTAACTTACAATAATCACGGAACCTAAATCACTTATACATGCTCAGTTGAAATCCAGATTGTCCCACTTTGTGAGCTAATATGTTTGTTGTGTTTTTACTTTTTTTTGACCAAAGGTTGTGTTTTTACTATAGGTTATGGTTTAAAGCCATTTGACTTATTGGTTTTAAAGGGTTAATGCTTTGTTGAAATCCACATTGTCCCACTTTCTGAGTTACATTGTTTGTTTTGCTTTTATCATAGGTTATGCATGTCACTTAAGCCCAAATCACTTGACGGGATTGTCCCACTTTCTGAGTTAGATTGTTTGTTTTGCTTTTATCATAGGTTATGCATGTCACTTAAGCCCAAATCACTTGATGGAGATGGAACGAAGGATATAGTGGAATATAACAGGTAAGTATTATCTCTATACTGAAAATGGAGCCTTGAAATGTACTTTTGTCCCTCTTCCTTGATTTTGGTTTTGCTAAGTTTGACAATAAATATTACTACATCTTGATCTTTTAGCCACCGCCACTATTAAGGGATTTTGATCCCATATTCTTTCATGTTTTATAACCTCTGTTGATGTTGTTTGTCTGCATCCTCATCCTAATTTGTTTGTTCTATCTCCTTTCTTACTGAGATTTCACCTATTTTGGTTAATCCTTAGGATTGGATTTGAATTTTGACATGATTTTCCTTTCTTCCCACAGTTAGATCAGCAGTAGAATAACTTCTTAATTGTTTTTGCAGGGGATATGAATTGGCACATAGAAAGGCATATGATCGCTTTGGCATTCAAATTGGCACGTACAAAGATTCATTTTTGTTCATGTTTTTGTTTGAAGATGGGTAACAATATGGTTCAAATGCTTCTTTTTCTTCATTTGCAGAGGTCAAAACTCACTTCACTCAAAGAAATTGCATAACATCTTTATCTTTTGTCAATTTTTTCAAACAAAACATCCATTATGAACATTTTGTTTATCATAGCATGCTCAAAGGCACAGGACTATGATTATGCTCAAATCACTTGACGGGATTGTCCCACTTTCTGAGTTAGATTGTTTGTTTTGCTTTTATCATAGGTTATGCATGTCACTTAAGCCCAAATCACTTGATGGAGATGGAACGAAGGATATAGTGGAATATAACAGGTAAGAATTATCTCTATACTGAAAATGGAGCCTTAAAATGTACTTTTGTCCCTCTCCCTTGATTTTGGTTTTGCTAATTTTGACAATAAATATTACTACATCTTGAAAGGCACAGGACTATGATTATGTCAACACTAATTGTCAGTACTTATATATGCGGTTTTGATTGTTTCATTTATGAGTTGACAGGTGCAATTTTGTGCTTCTTATTCATTTGCTTGCATAGCTGCAGCTGGTAGAAACAATCTTCTGCAGTCACGAATTTTGCTTCATCCCAACAAAGGTAACACAACTTTTCACTTTCCTTTGCAATATATATGTTGAATCTGCATCTCTCCCTGTTTGCAAAATTTTGTTTCCCTATTTCTGTCCCTGTTAAATTAGTCACGAACTATAATGTTAAGTGCATTTCTTACAAGTAAGTGGTTTGATACTTATTATCAGTGAATATAATTTCTTTAGCATGAAAAAAACACAAACATACTAAGAATTTTTCAAGGTATCAAAATCAATGATCTGGTACTTTAACTTGCTAATATTAAATTTGTATCATTTTATCTCATATGTGCGTTTGTGTTTGGTTTGATGTTCATTCTAATTTTCTTTACATTCCATCTTTTTAGTACTCAAACTAAAAAGTCTTAAGTGATCAATCAGTAGCTTGATCAATCAGTAACTATAAAAGTCTTTGTTTACATTCCATCTTTGTATTATTTGTTTATGCATAACTTGATCAATCATTTTTATTAACGATGTTGAACCAGTAGCTTCAGATTCTGAGTTAAACCAGTAGCCTTTATGAACATCACTTAATCAAAACCTTTTATTTGCTTATCCTTCTGCTCATGCTCCAAACTTGAATGTCTGCATTTGGTTGAGATTTTTATTTGATTAACCTTCTGCAAAGCTTCAGATTTGAATTGACAGGGATTTGAAGCTGATTAACCTTCTTGAGCTTCAGATTTTTGTTTGGTGTTTCTTAGTTTCAATTTTGTTGGTGATGTTGTTGTTGGTGATGTTTTCTTTGTTGCCAAAATCGTGCTGCAAAATGCTCAGATTTTTGTTTGGTGTTTTCTTAGTTTCAATTCCTTTATGGAATTTATCTCTGCATGAAAGCTCAGATGTTTCCATTATTACACTTACTTGAAAAATGAATGTGTTAGACTATTCATAAATATCAGTTCTTTTTCGTTGCTTGATTTGCTTCAGCATTTAATCGAGTCTGATTATACGCTTCTTGCAGATTTTGATGCTTGGTTATTGTGCTTTCCAAACCATTGATTTTTGCTGTGATGGGGAAAGGAAAAAGTCCTGGGAAATGAAGAGTCTCATGTACCAACTATTGCTACTTATGTTGCTACTTATAAGGATATTCTTCCTTAGAAAGCGGGACCTCCTTTGTTTCAATGTTATATTTCCTGTTATTAATCAAATATGGTTGGTGCTCTTGAGAAGCAAGAATATATTTTTGATAAATTATTTTGGTTACTTTTTTTTGACAAATATTTGATTTTGGTTACTCTTCAGAATTTCTGATTTTAAATATGAGATTGGTCATAAGTATGCCTTTCTCATCTTAATTTTTTTCCGACCCTACAATATCATAATAACTGAGTATACAGATGCCGCATAGCGCATTAAGCCCGTGCGGATGCCCGGGTCATCTACTAGTTTGTATAGATAGTAAATGTATGAACTCAGAAAACACTTAAATAGTCTGAACATTATCCCGTGAAAATCAAGACAATTTTAAAATTGACAAATTTAATTAGTCCAAACATAACCCCGCGTAAAAAAACCAATATTAAAATTTTGTCAAAATTTGAAAAATTTTAAAATAGTAAAGAGGGAAAATGAAGGAGACATGTACATGAAATTAAAATAGGTATATTGTGAAAAATAGAGATATACGAGAATTAGAGCAAGAAAGAGGAGAAGAGAGTGAAAAAGTGTGTGAGAGTGAAAATTTTTGAAAAAGTGTGTGAGAGAGCGTGAAAAAGTGAAAAACTATGAAAAAGTGAAGTTATCTAATTCTCGTAGGCAATATAGTGATTTCCTTAGGTGACAAACCATCTGTTACACACGCAAAGGATAGTGACAACTCAGCAGCTCAAGCAAGTGGAATAACAAGTGAAGAGCCAAATAGAAAGAGTAACAGAATCACGAAAGCGAATGTGAAGCTAAAGGATTACACAACTGCATATAAATAGATAGTTAGCATAGGGTGGGGAGTTAGTTAGTCATTTTCTTGAACAATGCTCATGTTGAGATTGTCTTTCCCCTCTGTATTCTTTCTTCTTCATTCTGATTAGGAATTCACAGTGAATCCCTTTCTTCCTCTATACTTGTACATTGAATTGTCTCATTGGATTCTTACGAATAAATACACCATTGAATTCACTCTAAATCTTGGTGGGAACTTGTTGAATGAAATTGAATCTCCCATTGCCAATTAGAACCGTAACATTGGTGCTTTCACTGTGCTATGGCAGAGAATACGTGGCTCAAAGAATTGAACGCAGAAGTGAAACGCAACGCGGAGGATGCTAATGCAAGATTCGTCACCGTGGAAACCCAGATGTTGAAGTTACAGCAAATGATTGAAGCAACGAACGCGAAATCAGATGCACGCTTCGACAAATTGAACGATGCGATGTCAATTCTAATGGAACAAATTTCTTCGATTCCGGCGACGATTGTAACACCAGTCTCTTCCCATAGCAACCCGAACTCACATGGAAACCAAGGGCGAGGAGGAATTCAAGTTCGCCCGGTGAAACTTGATTTTCCACGCTTCGACGGAAGCAATGTCATTGGGTGGATATTCAAAGCGGAGCAGTTCTTCGACTATCATCACACACCAGATGCGGAAAGATTAACCATTGCATCAGTACATCTTGATCATGACATCGTGCCATGGTTCCAGATGATGCAACGCAATAACCAATTCCAAGATTGGAAATCTTTCACGAGCGCTTTGGAGCAAGATTTCGGACCATCACCATATGAATGTCCGCGTGCAAGTTTGTTCAAACTCGTCCAAATGGGTACTCGTGACACCGCCATATATACTTCTAATGCTTCATGTAGGAAAGGGTTACTTACATTCATTTGATGGAGCTCCCTTGTCTCGGCTATTCTTACACTTCCATGATTGAACATAATTTATAGAAAAGTGAATCCAAGACATACGTTCTAAAGTGCATTTAACTAATTGGAATCAAAATTTATGGAACTGAGAAGTCGTAGAAACGAAACAACCATAGCTGAACGAAGTGGATTCAACATGGCTCATCATGAAATTTGCACAAAAGACCATGAAGTTGAAACTGATGGTGCTATGTTGCTTTGGTAGAATCAGATTGGACCTTAAAAATGGGGGAGGGGGGTTATTGTTCAAATGGGGAAGAAACTAGAATTAATACAACTCATTCACGAGGAATCAAATTGGCCCAAAATTAGAAATGTAAGGGACTTCGTAGTGTCACTTAAAGTTTGACGCACTTATATGGCTATGTGGGTTACTCTAATGAACACATCAGCAAACTAATATGACATGTTAACAATAACAGAGGTGGACACGTGAGATGGAAAGTTTGACTTCATTGAATTGCAATCTTTACACTGTAGCATATATATACATAGTTGTGAATTGAAACTGAATTGCCTGCGGTTCTAACTGAATTGGTTAGATACCAACTGTATATTAACTGTACAGAGAGAACCTGGCCAAAGCTATATATCTAATTACATTGTATTTACATTCAAGCTTTCTATATCACTATTACTCCCCCCTCAAACTGAAGGTGGAACAACTTTAAGTTTGCTTCTGAGTGAGTGGAATGAAGCTGCTGGGAGAGGCTTGGTTAGGATATCTGCAAGCTGGGCAGATGCAGGAACATGAAGGATGTGCAGTGACTTGGCAAGCACCTTCTCACGAACAAAGTGGATATCTAGCTCCAAATGTTTTGTTTTGGAGTGAAGAACTGGATTATGGGCAATCTGCACCGCGCTTTGGTTGTCACACAGCAACATGGGAGGGTGATGCTGAATGTGCAGCTCCTTGAGCAGAGAAATTATCCACAGCAGCTCTGCTGTAGCATTGGCTAGGCCTCGATACTCGGCTTCAGCACTTGAACGGGCAACAAGGGTTTGCTTTTTGGAGTTCCAAGAGATGAGATTGGAGCCAAGAAAGATACAGGACCCGGAGGTGGACTTCCTGTCATCAGGATCACTGGCCCAGTCACTATCACTGTAGGCTCTAAGTGACATGGGAACATCAGTAGGAGAAGGTTGCAGCAGGAGACCATATGTTGAGGTGCTAGTAAGATATCTCAGTATCTGTTTGACTGCCTTGAAGTGAGAATCAAGAGGCTGTGCCAAGAACTGACATGCTTTGTTTACAGAGAAGGCAATTTCAGGTCTGGTGAGGGTGACATACTGCAATGCACCAACAAGTGATCTATACACAAAAGTATCCTGCATTTTATCAACACCCAGCCTACTGAGTTTCGTACTGGAAGCCATGGGTGTGGCAATGCCATTACAATCTGTCATGGAAGCCTTAGTCAGAAGGTCCCTTATATATTTCTGCTGCGTTAGAAGAACAGGGCCATTTGGTTGATATCTAACCTCAATACCAAGGAAATAGTCAGGTCTGCCCAAGTGTTTGAGTGCAAACTGAGAATTCAGCTTCTTGATCAGATCAAGTATAAGGCCAGTGGCTGATCCAGTGATGAGAATGTCATCTACATACACAAGAGCAAAGAGTTGCACACCTGCAGCCTTATGTACAAAGAGAGAGGGATCACATCTACTTGGAGTAAACCCAAACTGAAACTGAGCTTGTTTTAACCGTTCATGCAAAACTCTGGGTGCTTGCTTTAGGCCGTACAGAGATTTGTGTAATCTGCACACCAGAGTTTTGTCACGGTGGCTGAATCCAGGTGGTTGATATCAATTTGCTGAATGTCCCACTTGTTGGAGACAGCAAGAGATAGTAGTATTCCTATGGTGGCAGGCTTAATAACAGGTGAAAAGGTCTCACCAAAGTCCTTGCCAGGCAGTTGGTTGTAGCCTTTGGCAACCAATCTTGCTTTGTATTTGTTGACAGAACCATCAGGATTCTCCTTCACCCGAAAGACCCACTTGCAGCCTATGGCTTTTCTGTTTGGTGGGAGTGTGGTGAGGCTCCAAGTTTTGTTGTCAACCAATGCTTTGAGTTCTGTTTCCATAGCAGTCTTCCACTGAGGGGCTGCAAGGGCTTGCTTGACTGTAGTAGGTTCACAGTGAGTGAAAAACAACTTAGGTTTGAGAGAGCCAGAGTCTTTTCTAGTTGTCATGAGATGAATTTTGGTTGGCATTGTGGGGGGATGGGTTGTGAGATGGAGTGGTAATGACAGGAGGTTCAGGAGGTTCTTCTGATGAAATGGGTGACTCTGATGTGGAATCTGGTGATGGATTGGGAGTGGGGTTAGGGATTTGGGTGGCTGGGCTAGTAGGTGAAATATCTGTTATTGTGGGACAGGGAGGTACAGGGGTTGCTGGTGAAGATGGTTGAGGAGGGGCACAAGTTGGAATGAGTAAGGTGGCCTGAGTGGGTGTAGAAGTATCTGGTGTGGGGATTTTGGGGAACATGGATGGATAAGGGAAAGCATACTCATTAAAAATGACATATTTGGAGTGATGATCTTGCCTTCATGAGTTAAGCATTTGAAACCTTTGTGACTAGAGGAGAGCCCTAGGTTGACACACTGAGAACTCATAAATTGAAACTTGTGTTTGTTAAAGGGGCGCAAGTGTGGGAAGCAGGCACAACCAAATGTTTTGAAGTGAGTGTATTCAGGTTTCTTGTGGTAGAGGGATTGGAAAGGAGAGATAAATGTAGGCAAGCCTGTGGTGGGAAGTCTGTTTATGAGGTGTATGGCATTGGTGAAGGCATGATCCCAAAACTGCAGAGGAAGGTTAGCATGAGACAAAAGGGTGAGACCTATTTCAGTGATGTGCCTGTGCTTCCTTTCAACTGAGCCATTTTGGTGTGATGTGTATGGGCAGGTGAACCTATGGACTATGCCTAAGTCAGTGAGATACTTGGTGAATGGAGTGTATTCACCACCCCCATCTGACTGCACAGCTTTAATTGAAACAGAGAACTGATTCTGAACAAGAGCATAAAACTGTTTAAAGTCATGCAATGCATCTGATTTATGCTTCAGAAAATAAATCCAAGTAAATTTAGTAAAGGCATCAACAAAGGCAATGTAAAAGAAGTGACCACCACTAGAGGGAATGGGAGAAGGACCCCAAAGATCAGTGTAAATCAATTCAAAAGGTGAAGTGTATTGTGTTTGAGAGGGAGGTGCATGCAGTTTGTGTGACTTGCCTATGCTACATGAATTACAAAAGTCAAAAGCTGTTTTATTCGAAACAGAAGGCACATTACACTGGTTCATTACATGAGATGCAACTTGAGAGTTGGCATGGCCTAGCCTAGCATGCCAGAGTGTGTGATCAGTGGATAAGTTTGCAGTGCTAACTGAATTAACTAGTGGTGAATCTATTTGGCCAATGGAGCCAGCTTTAGGTAGACTAGAAGTACAAACAGCATTAACATTTGAATCAGAAAAACAATTAGAAGGAACCAGAGTACTTTGTGGTCTAAGTCTGTGATGCTTAGCTATAGGAAGGCCCTTGAAGACATAGAGTCCATTCTTGTCTAGGGTACCCCTCAAGACCACCTATCTAGTGGCCTGTGACACAACAAGACAATCAGAGTCGCGAAATACAAATGAAACTCGGTTATCCTTGGCAAATTTAGATACTAAAAGCAGGTTTTTGGTGATATTAGGCACAAGTAATAAATTATTAAGCACTAGGTTAATGTGAAGGTGTACAGGTGAGATAAATTCAGAGGAACCAATAGAGGAAATGCTAGCCCCTTGGCCATTTCCCATTCTAACTTGAGTTTTACCATTGTAGGGTGTGCTGGTGTGCAAATGTTCATCATTGGTAGTGACATGGTGTGTGGCACCAGTGTCACCATACCAATCTTCATCATCAACATCACAATCAGAAAGTAAATTAGACAGTATACCTGAGGCATCCAAAGCCATTGCTTCTGCAAGGCTAACTTGAGGAGTGGCAGAGGGTGGTGCTCCATCAGAAGGCCTATCAGATGCTTGAGATTGTTGTGCTGGAGCAGGTTGAGCCTCGGATGGTGGTGGAACGAAGGTTTCATCAAATCGATACCAGCAATCAAAGGCAGAGTGGCCATAACATCCACAGAGCTAACACGTAGGGCGAGGACCACTGGAGCGAGCACGACCACGACCGTGGTTGTGTCCCTGACAACCACGCACACGGCCAAACTGAGATCCCGCACGATTAGGTTGACTTTGGGCGAAGTTAGCAGAGGCGTCATGATTGACAAGAGAAGTAGCTTGAGCGACGTTTGCAGCAGCAGTGGTGACGGCAAGTTCTTGCCTATACTTGTCTAGTTGAGATTCTTGGACAAGGAGCAGAGATTCTATGTCACTGAGAGAAGGTGGATCAGATCTCCCGTAGATCATCATAACAAAAGGATTGAACTCCTCTGGAAGCCCGTCGAGGACGACGTCGGTGAGATACGTGTCGGTGATGACTTCGCCAACCGCTGTGAGTGAATCGGGGAGAGTATGCACTTTGGTGAGGAACTCTGAGATTGACTTGGAACCTTTCTTCGTATTCTTCAGTTTGTTGCGGATCTGACGAATCTTGGCCTTGAGATGAGAGAAGTAGTGCTGATGAAGTTTCTCCCAGATCTGCCATGAGTGAGAGCAGCTCAGAACCCGAGGAAGCACGGATTCAGAGAGAGTGTAGAGTAACCACGTGAAAAGCGTTTGGTCTTGGACCAACCACTTCTCGAACTCGTCGGAGACGACGTCGGTCAACCTATCCGCTTCGGAGGCGTACTTTTCCGGAATCTTAGGATTCACCAGAAACCTTTGAAGCTTGTGCATCTTGACGACACCTTCAACCTGCTGATTCCATAGGAGAAAATTTTTATCGCCGAGTTTGATAGACAGCTTCGGTCCATTGGTGAACTGAATGGAAGACGAAGACTGTGAAGCGAGTTGAAACACCGATGCAACACCAGAAGGCGAGCCATTGTTGTTCAGTGAGGTTTCAGAGGTAGCCATGACGACGTCGCTGCAACGAAGGGAGCAGCGGAGAGAGAGTTATGTCTCAGGATCAGAGAAAGCGAATGATACCATAACAGAGGTGGACACGTGAGATGGAAAGTTTGACTTCATTGAATTGCAATCTTTACACTGTAGCATATATATACATAGTTGTGAAATGAAACTGAATTGCCTGCGGTTCTCACTGAATTGGTTAGATACCAACTGTATATTAACTGTACAGAGAGAATCTGACCAAAGCTATATATCTAATTACATTGTATTTACATTCAAGCCTTCTATATCACTATTAAACGACCAAACAATTAATTTAAACAGAATCTCACAGAGGGACTAATGTGTCCCTATTAGTAAATGTAAAGGACATACTTTAATATTAATTATTCTTGGAGACTAAATTGGGCAACCGAATTTTTTTAGGGATGAAATTGGGTTTCACTTATAACTATTCTAAGTTCATAAATAGATTGTTTTAAAGGCAATGCTTGATTAGATAAGATAAATTAGGATTAAATATATTTTCGGTCTCAATAATATTCACGAATTTTGTTTTTATTTTATTTTTAGTCTGCACAAAAAATGCACCTCATTTTCACCTCTATAAAATTCTTCATTTTCAAGTTTAGTCCATACTTTTTTATTTGGTCTAGTCGATACTATTAACTATCCTTACACATTGTCAAAAAAATTTAAATATCCTTACACCTAACTTAACTAACCAAAATCAATGTGGCAAGTTCCGCGTGACTTTTTTTTGTGTGGCATTTTAAGTCTATAGAAACATTAATTTAAGGCTTAAATATATAAAATTCATTTGATTTATACAAAGACTAGTATTTTACCCGTGCATATGCACGGGTGATACTGTATGGTCGGTGTATTGCCATGAAGTCATATATAATAGTAATTTGGAAGATAATCATAAGTTGTGAACAATGTCCAAAATGTATGATTTGAAATTCAATGTGGAAAGAGATAGGTATTGTGTCATATAAGATACAAATGAAAATTATATTGAGTCGAAGAAATTAAAGGAGATTGACAATCAGAATTACATTGATCCATAATAATATATTTAGACATTAGAGGTAAAATATGCATCCCCGTTGACACTCCCATTTGCATCCTCGTTGGCCCTCCCGTTGGCACTCCCGTTGACGCTCTCGCTACCTCTCTAGTTATCACCCCCATTGCAGCTACCATTGCTAGTCTCTCGTTGTCGCTCCCGTTGCCACATGTTAACTCATATTTTTCTATATGATTTAATATTAATTAAATCATATTCGTATAATTATAAGTAAGTTATTTTGTAAAGTTTGGCGCTCCCGTTGGCACTCCCATTGCCGCTCTCGTTGCCGATCTCGTTGTCAGTCTCTCGTTGCCGCTCCCGTTGCCACATGTTTCTCCTTTTTTTTCTATATGATTTAATATTACAATTGTTAGTGGTTAAATTGATTTTATTTATTACATGAAAAATTTGATTGATTTTAGTAGTTTTAATAGAGATTATAATAAATAGTAAATTTTAAATTATTTAATTATTGAGTGTAATATTAATTTAATAATTTATTTTTTTGGAGTAAATAATTTTGAAACTATTGTTAGAGGGATGGTTTTTTTTTTTACAATTGGTAGTAGTTAAATTGATTAATTTTAGTAGTTTGAGTAAATTATAGAAATAGTTAAAAACATTATGTTTTTAGTAAAAAAAACTGACAAAAAAGTGATTATTTTATGGAAAGAAAAAATGGAAAAAAATTTGTTTTTAAAATTCTGTTGTTTTTTGTCCTTTTGCTGCGTCTGTTGCTGCTTCTGATTGCAGTTTTCAATCAGTTTTTTGTCCCTCACTTTGTTTTTCCTATATCGTTGCCACTCTCGTTGGCGCTTTCGTTGCCACTCCTATTTGCGCTCTCGTTGCCACTCCCGTTGGCATTTTACTCATTTTTAGTAATTATAAAATAGTTATTTGGTAATTTTTTGTAGTAGTTAAATTGATTGATTTTAACAAAAGTGGTTAAATTGATTAGTTTTTGTAGTTATTTTGTAATTTTTGGTACGTGTTAAAGTTTTTTACAATTCTTTTTTTGACAATGGATAGTGGCTAATTGATTTATAGTGACTAATTATTTTATTAATTTTAGTAGATTATAAATATAGTGAATAATTGATTTATAGTGACTAATTGTTTTTATAAAAATATTGACAAACGGTTTTTAAAAAAAAAATTCAAAAAACAGTGAATAAAAAAAATTTAAAAAAATTCATTTTTTAAAAAAAAAAAATCAGCATTTTTAAAAAATCAGTTTTAAAAAAAAAAATTAAAAAAACTGCATTGGTACTGTAGCGTACTGTAGCACGGCAGAATTGGTACTGTAACGTATTGTAGCGTGTCAGAATTTGCACTGCAGCGGACTATTGTGGCACTGTAGCGTTTTGTCTTTTTGTGGTGAATTGTCTATTTTGCCTTTAAATTGTGACAAATGTCAAAATTTTGTAATCTCTAAAAATGTAAATGTGTTATCATATGTTTTTATTAGATTGAAAGTAGATTTGATGGAATAAAAATATATTGAAACTCTAAATTAGCGGATAATTCCTGGATAATTCCTACACATGTCAAATTCTATTAGACATGTGTAAAGATAGTTATAGTTAATAGCATACTAAACTTGAAAAAGTAGCCGTAGCTATACCAGTAGGGAATGCTGTTTTTTTTGTCAAAAAAAAGCATACTAAACTTGAAAATAGAAAATTTTATGAGAATATAAATTAGGTAAAAAAATTTGTTGGGACTAAAAACAAAATTTGTGAATCAGAGAGAAATTAAATTCATATATAATCATATTTAACCAAATATTGTAGCTCAGTTGACGAGCCAAGAGATACCAAAAGAGTACACCAAAGACCTCTAAGTAGAAGGTCCGGTTCAAACTCGGAAACTAACATTTTCCCTCCCCCACCAACCTTGCGTATATTATACATTTTTTGTACGTCAAATAATATAATATAGAAAGCAAAAAAAAAAACTTTCAAAACAAACTTTGTAAATATTAAATGTTTCTAGTTACCGCTGCTGTTATTTTTAGCTAACAACGTTAGTTTTACCTGTCATTTGAGATCTAGTTACCCCTTTCAAATATTAAGTGGGATCTAGAGTTACCTCCTGCAAATATTAAGTGGGATCTAGTTAGTCCTGTAAATATTAAGTGGGATCTAATTATCTCTTGCAAATATTAAGTGTTTCTAGTTACTTCCCTGCAAAGTCAGCATAGACTTAACATTGTTAGCTAAAACTTGTTAGGTAAAACTAACAACGGGTGTAACTAGAAACACTTAATATTTGCAAGGTTTGTTTTGAAAGTTTTTTTAGGGAAATAAATGGATAAACGTAATATTTAGGGGGGTAAATGATATTTAAGCCAAATTCAAATTCAATCTCAAAAGTTATCAAAATTCAGAGTTGATAGTTTGGTTAGATCAGGATCAATTTATGCAATTTATGCAATTTCCGTTCTGTAGTGCAATTTTTTTTCCGTTGGAGGCTTTGAATGTTTTGTATGCAACTAACTGACCTCAGAGATTAACGGAATAACAATACTACTTATCCATTAATTTAGGAAACAGAGCCCAAAATATCCATTCCCTTTCAACCTACCTTCGGAAACCCTACCCCTTTCTGACTGATATACAGAAGCTCCAAAGTGGATAATTCCTGCTCGTCTCGACTCTCGATTCCTGCGGTAATAAAAATACTCTTCTTTTCTTCCATGTTTCATGTGTTCATATTCATATATACTAATATACCTCAATTTCTGTTACTGCATAGTCATCCTTAATAAATTCTTGCATCTTATTTCCTGATGTTTTCAACACAGTAACACTTTCATTTGATTTTTTTTAATTAACAAACCATTGTAGTATGAATTTCCTATTGTAGTATTTAAGAATGAATGTATGTATTAAGACAGTATTTCAAAGGAGTAATCTTAAAGGGTATGGGTCCTTCCAAGATATCATCTCATACCCGCTGATCAAAGCTGGTAAATTTGTTGAGGTTTAAATTTTTTTCTTTCATCTATTGATCAGATCAAAATTGTTTTCTTGTAAAGGATTTGGAGACTTTATGCTATTATTTTTCTATGTGTATTTATTCCAATGTTTAAAAACTCGGACCAGTGACTGACTCGGTAAAGGTAGGGATGGCAAAACGGTCCGGCCCGGCCCGTTTTGCCTTCGGCCCGCTAAAAACGGGGCGGGGCGAGTCGGCCCGCCAAAAATGGCGAGTTCAAAAGACTGGCCCGGCCCGCTAAGTGATGGGC
>CM076851.1:11018441-11134971 GCA_039519185.1 Astragalus membranaceus | reverse complement strand
TGGCGGGTTGGCGGTCCGGCCCGTCTGAATTTTTTTTTTTCAATATTTTTGAACAAAAAACTTACATGTTTTTAACATTTCAATTTCAATAAGATTTTTCACCTGCTTTTTAAAATAGATTTTTTATAAAGCATTTTTAACAAATTTTTACTTTAAAAACTCTTGACATATTCAAAATAAAAGTATAAAACAATAATAGCATTGGAATTACTAGGATTAACTATATAGCAGCTAAAAGTATAAAACAAAAATAACATTGGAATTACTAGGATTAACCATTAAGAAATGTCACCTAAAAGGCTAGAACCATCAACCAAAAGGTCCAAATCCATAATTCGATCTTAAAAACCAAAATAAGTATTTTGATTGCTTGATAATGATAACTAGGGATTAACCATCAACTTCAAGCAACCAAAATAAATATTTTCAGGAACCAAAAAACCATAATAAGTACAATATATGGCACAGATCAAAAGATTGAATACACAAACAATTATCAAAATTGTATTTATTGTTTTGTGGACCAATTTGACAAAAACAGGCACCAATTTCCAGCGAACGAAGACAGCCCATGCATCGATTTTTTTTGTTCAAGAAATCTTGGAACAAAACTTGTATTATGGAGGATACGGAGCAAACTGTGATTCAGAAATGCGAACCAGGGAAACGTGAATCAGAACAAAACAGTCCAGAGAACAAAAAAATGATCCAGAGAACAAACCGTGATTCAGGAGATAATTCAGCAGAAAAACGTGATGCTGCACAAGACGCTCTAGAGATAAATCGCGTTGGATGATTCAGCAATCCAGAAAGCAAAAACGCGATTCAGATGTTCGATCTTGCAGAGAAGAAGAGTTCAGGAACACCGTTGAAGGGAGAAGAGCGTGTTTGGTTATTGTTTGTACAGTGAGAAGTGAAAGAAGGGGAAAGTTGAAAACATAAAGTGATTCTGTTTAAAGTTTTTTTTTTTAAAAAAAAACGGGCCGGCGGGCTGACCCGCCCCGTTTTTGCTTTAGCCCGCGGTTTTTTTTTTTTTTGGCGGGGCGGGTTCGGCGGGTCAGCGGTCCCAATACCCCAGCCCAACCCGCCTTTTTTTGGCGGGTCAGCGGGCCGGGCCGGCGGGCCAAACCCGTTTTGCCATCCCTAGGTAAAGGTGCCGGGTTACTAGGTCAAGGGTCGGACTGAGGGGTCAACAGTTGAACCGCATGACCTTGACCCGATCCCAATTAAAAAATTCCCGAATTTTTAGGACATAAATTTCATACTTGTAAATCTTTTTTTTAACCAACATACTTGTAAAACTTAAGTTGCTAAAATTACACATCATGCCTAAAAAAGTCTAAAAAAAATCCCACAATGCCTTTAACATACATATAATTCCTGGAACATACATATAATCTGACATTGAATTTGAACTTTGGGTGGGTGTTTCAGTTTTCAGTCTCTCTTTGACTCTTTAGATTAGGGTTTTGAAATGAAATCGAGAAAGAGACACGACTCTTCTCATTTCTCTCAGGGCTCTAATTTCATTTTTACTTTTTTTTTTATAAATTAACTGCTTAAAACGGCGTCGTTTTTGTGTTTTCCGGATTTTTTTAAAAAACATGTAAAACCCCGGTCCGGTTTTTCAAAACCCATCGGGTTACCAGTTTTCACCAAAACCGACCGAGTCATGGCGGTTCCCACTGGGTCTATGCATTTCTGATCCATAACGTGGCTCGATCCGGTAACCCCTCTGGTTCCCGATTCGACCGACCGGGCCGAGCTGGTTTTTAAAACACTGATTTATTCAATTTCTACATGTTTGTAAGGTCAAAATTCTTACAAGTTTTGTGCTCCAGAAAATTGAATGTAACTATGATTGAATGTAACTATGAATGAGGAATGAAGACTTTGAGTGAAGAAACAAAGAAATGAAACGTGAAAGAGAAGAAAAATGTAATGTTCGCTCAAGAATTTTACATGTACAAGTTGTATATAGATGAGCCAATGATCTAATTTATCTAACAATAGATCCCTGAAGTAATCATAGTTTACGGTGTGTTTCGGACCGGGTTAGCTCAGTTCAAATGGGCTTCACTCCAAAGGCTCAATAAGCACGTCGTTACAAACCGCTATGCACACTCTCATGATCTAACGACCAAGCTCGACGGCACGGCGAGGTCGAAAGGTCAACATCACGTTTCATCTCTTCACGCGTGCACATGACTTATTATGTTAAAATTGTGCTAGCATTTTTCTTTATTTTATTAGTAAGATGAAACAGGAAAAAATTAATAATGTTAACCTATTTGCATATTAGAAAAATTAATAAATTAAAATTACTATGATTAAAAAGTTTTATATTTTTGACATAATACAAATAACAAGAAAAAAGAGAGAGTGAAGAAAGATGATAAAGAAAGGGAATAAAATAGATGATGAAAGTTTGACAAAAAAAGGGTTTTTTTTGTACCCCCTCCTTATACCCCCACTAGTGGAAAAAAGACATTATTAAGCATCATTTAGCATCGGTAGTTTGAACAGCCGATGTTAAATGTTGAACCGGTGGCATTTTTGCAATTAAATGGAAGATTTCATATTTCGCGCCTACTTTTAGCGTCGGGGGTTTCAACACCCGATGCTAAATGTATTTGCTTTAGACATTTAGCATCGGGTGTTTAAATACCCGATGCTAAATGTCTAAAGCAAATACATTTAGCGTCGGGTGTTTAAACACCCGATGCTAAATGTCTAAAAGCAAATACATTTAGCATCGGGTGTTTAATATACCCGACGCTAAATGTAGTTGCTTTAGACATTTAGCATCGGGTGTATCTTTATCTTACAAACGCAATTTCTTTTTTAGTGATTAGCGATCAGTCTACCAGTCTAATAAACTTTCACTTCAACTGCCTGACTCTAACAAGTAAGCAAGTCAACTACCTTAAGCTCCCTCAAAAGTCTTAAGTGAAACTTAACCTTTATTCCTATTTCGCTTACTGGCTTCCTTTGGGGCTCTTTTTTAGCCCACCTGAAAGTGCTTCCTCTTCCCAGGAATGAACAATTGGATTAAAAAATGATTTTCTTCTTTGTTTGTATATATATAAGAAAATAAAGATTAAATACCTTGACACAAAGGTATTATATCTAGGACCCCGGTTAAGTTGTTGAGATTCAGGGTTTAAAGTCCTTGTGTAGACTCCACCTGTTAGAGTTGAACCACCGATGCTAAAGGTCCCATATTTTTTTTCCAATACCTCGCGTTCTCTCGTATTCTCTCAATCTCTCACGCTGAAACTTCAAGCTCTTCACTCTCGCCGCCTCTGCTCTCTCCACTCTCGCTGTCTCTGCTCTCCACTTCGTCTTCTCTCCCAAGGTCACTGCTCTCCACGCCGTCTCTTCTCTCCACGCCGTCACTACTCTCCACGCCGTTTGTGCTCTCCACGTCGTCTCGCAAAATTCACTCTCTTAGTAACGCAGCGCAAGTTCACTCCGTCCGCCTTTCGTTTCCGTCACCGCCTTTCCTCTCCGTCGCTGCCTTTCCTCTCCGTCGTCTCTCTCACTAGTCGCAATCTGTAGGGTTTTCTTCACATTTCTTCAGGTACCCCTTTTTCTAATTTCTAGGGTTTTCTACTTGTGCAAAAGCTTATTAGGTTCTCAAATGCTATAGATCTTGAAGCTTTGTCTTCATTTGTTCTGATTCGGCTTATAGTTTGAAATTGTTAGTTTCTTCTTCTTTTTGTCTTCTCCAGACCTATGTTTCCTTCCTTCTATAAATCTATTCGTTTTTTTTCATTGTTTTTAGTTCCAAAAATTACGATAGTGTTTTGGAATTTTTTCATGGAATTTCTTTGATGGACTTTGGTTAGGTTATTATCGAAATCAATCTGTTATTGCTGGTGTTATTGATTTTTTTATAAGCATTGATCTGTTATTGTTGCTCAATTTCTCACTTAAAGAAGGATTCAAATGATTATGAGATGATTGTGAAATACCTTGAAAAACTTATGAACTTGTCAAAGTTGGTGACATTGATCTTCTTCATAATTTCAACATTTCAGGTGCAATTTTCTTTGCTAAGCATGGGGAAAGATCAACTAGAGATCAAGAGCATATGTGATTCTCTTGGTATTCGCATGATTGCTTATAGTCCTCTAGGACTTGGAATGCTTACTGGGAAATATTCACCATCTCAAGTCCCAACTGGGACTTTCATAAATGTAATGATTTAAGGAATTTTCATAGCTATATTTTGATAAATGAAGGTTAAGCTAATACTACCTTTTACTCCACTAAATTTTGTTAATTCCTTGGAATAACCAAGATTGATTTAACACTGGCAAATTTTTGTTATAGGACATAGGTGCTTGGATATATATGGTGGAACAGGTACTGTGGAAGGAAGCAGGTCTGGTGTGTTTGTGAATGCAGCATTTATCTTTTACCTATAATTCAGCATTGTTCTGCTATAGCAGTATTTCCTATGTTGTTATGAAAGTTAGTCATCAATTCATATTTCAGTATTCCTTCTATTCTGGATTTAGTACCTAACAGAGCCACCCTTTTATTTAATTTGGAATAGACTTACTTTGATATCAACTTGGTTTTACTTATCATTTATATATGATCAACAATTTCATATTATTGGGCCAAAAAAATTGTACATAAGATAAGACTTAGGATTAATCTTGCCTAACCCTTATTTCCTTCTTCTACGTTGATTTATTAATTATAGAGACATGATGCTTGTTGTGGTTAATAGTTTGAATCCAAATGTTGTCATTAGTAGTTTGAATCCAATAAATAAGACTTTAAAAAGATGGTACCTTAGACCAGATACTAAAGCTTTCTCTGATACAGCCAGACTAGTGCTTGCAGCAAATCTGCATTTTTTTACAGCAGTGATGTTCTATAGTTACTTTATTTCAATTTCGTTGTATGTGTCCATTGAAATTGTGAATGTTCTTCAAAGCATTTTTCAGAACCACCGAGCAACTCACTTAATTGTCCTTGTCCTAGGCGTGTGACAAATGATATAATTGACCACTTACACCAACCTTTACCGAGCAATTAAGTTCATCTTCTAATGCATTACTTTATCATGACAGGTTGCAATAAATTGGTGCATAATATGCAAAGGTACAGTGCCAATTCCTGGGGTCAAGTCAATAACACAAGCAGAGGAAAATCTGGGTGCTCTGGGTTGGCGCCTCTCCTCGGACGAGCTGCTTCTGTTGGAGGATGCAGCACAAGAATCGCCTCGCAAGATGATCCAGAACATTTTTCAAACCAGGTATACTTGTTATTCAGGTTCAATAATTCTATAAATTCTTTTATTAATGATATTGATAAATTGATTGGGGATTAGATGCTATAGGAGTCACTTCCCTATACATTGGTTGGGGATTAGAAAGTAATTAAAGTTATACAATCTCCTAACTTTGAATTAAATCTATAGCATTTATGTGCAAATTTTGATAAGTCTAACACCTCTATGGATCCATAAAAGATAGTAAGCGAAAACCTGAAGCATTATCGACGAGCCGATCAATGCTGGGAACAGGGAAGGCGTTCTCAGGACATTTAGCATCGGTTGTTTCAAACACCCGATGCTAAATGTCATTTTTCAGGACATTTAGCATCGGTTGTTTCAAATAACCGATGCTAAATGTCATTTTCAGACAGCAAAAACAGTGATGAAATGGACATTTAGCATCGGTTATCTGAACACCCGATGCTAAATGTGACATTTAACGTCGGTTAAATAACCGATGCTAAATGTATGACATTTAGCATCGGGCGATTTAGCGTCGGGCGATAACCGACGCTAAATGTCCAATTTAACCGACGCTAAATGTCTTTTTTCCACTAGTGCCCATAACACCGTAATTAGTTTAACCCAAAAATATCCCCTCTCATTTATACCAAAATCTGACCAGACCCCACAAAAATTTGAGTTTCTCGGAATTATCTCATAGGTAATACCCAATTTAGTCCCTGATTTTTCAAAAATATTCAATTTAGTCCCTGACTTTTCACAAGTATCAACTTAATCCCCAACATTTACAAACGTGTGTCAATTTGGTCCTTCGGTCAACAACTGTTAATAACGGATCTGATGTGGCCGTTAAGTGCCAACGTGGCAAATGTCAGGGACCAAATTGACACTACCAAAAAAAAAATCCATGTCAGCATGCCACATCACACAAATGTTGGGGACTAAATTGACACTTTTTAAAAAAAAATAGTTTGTTACTAGGACCAAATTGATACTACGTTATATAAGTCAGGGACCTAATAGATACTAAGTTACATAAGTCGGGGACCTAATTGATATTTAGTAAAAAACATCAATGACCAAAGTGCTACTACTTTTTTAAGTCATATATGATAACATTCAACCCTGTTTATGATTCTATTTCTACATTCAACCATGCATATATAACAAAGTGCAATTACATAAATTCGTTACGTGAAACACTTGGTCCAAAAATACTAAACCATAATGTATACTTAACGGTTACATAAACCATAAAATACGTTACGTGAAACACTAAAATTTGTCCCGGTGAAGTCCTGGTGTTGGAATGAATCGCATCACTGGTATTTGTGGAGTTCGCATCATGGATGATGGTGGTGGTGGTGGAACCGTAAATGGTGGTTGGTTAGGAGGCCTTGCCGGATTAATTGGAGTTGGTCCCCTTATTGGAACTTTCTTCGTCCTCAATGTAGAAGGTACAACAAAGCATGCATACAAGCAGATTTAATCTACATATATTGGTCTAAATAATCCCAAATCTAGAAACATATAACAAGCAGATTTAATTTTCCTAGATAATCTATTTGTTGCCCAAAAACCGTACTATTGTTAACAAACATATAATAACAAGCAGATTTAATTTTATAATTTAATTTTAAAATTGTACCTTTAGGCTTGCTTGCTTGGGAGGCTGCACACTTTGATTGGCACTTTCAGTCTCCTCCGTCACTCCTTGACTTGATTGTGGCATTGATTGTGTTATTTGAGTTTCAGCTTGTGTTTCTTGGATTTCTTCAGCTTGTGTTTCTTGGTTAGTACAGTTGATTCCAGTTGATTGTTTATGCTTAGGTCCTCTATCTACCCCTTGGTTAGTACACCCCCTGCTATTGTGACCCTCTAATCCACATCTTTGACAAGTCCAAATAAGAAGTCTCCTCTTCAACTTAGATCCGCAAATAAGAAGTTCTTCATTGCCATTCTTCCTCCTTTGTTTTTTTGGTCTTCCTGCCTTCCTTGTGATCTTAGGTGGGAGAGGCCTTTCATACTTAGTGGGTGTCCATTAGTGATCTGATTTTGTAGGCTGCACAAAGAAGTCATAAGTTGCCTTATACGCACCTATGGTTAACCAAGCATGACAGTAGTCTTCTGGCTTAAGACCTTTGTGTGCCATTGCAGCACAAGCATGCATACAAGGCATCCCTACAAAATGACAAGATATTTAGTATCAAGTATTCATAAGTTTAAAAAATTACATAAAAGCAATTACCTGTTATTTGCCAGAATCTGCATGTGCAAGTATGTGCACTCAAATCAACATCCACCTTAACCCCCTGATTTTCAACTTGATGCCGTATAAATGGAGTATCACCCGACCAATTCGGGGTCCAGTAATTGCTTTCTATCTTCTGAATATCAAGTCTACTCTGTTGGACGGGACTGAGGCCCAGAATCTGGTTGTGGAATTGTGTCCATCTTAATTAAGGATCCAGGGTTACTCCTTATCAACTCATGCGCATAATCCCACATCTTACCATATTGCTCTCGCTCACTACCCTCCACTAACTCCCTTGCTTCCTTAAGAGCCCTAAAAATCATACTCCGGTCGATGATAACCTTAAACTCCTTTTTAACAAAGTCAAACACCATATGTGTAATCTTCGGTTGATCACGAAGCTTTACCTCTAACTTCTGAACCAGCCACTTTTTGTCGGCTTGAGGCAACCTATTGGTCCTACAACAAATGTGCTTATCATTAAAAGTCTTCACTTGGTAGCTTCCTCTCCCCTTGCTCTCAGCACAATAAATCTCCCACTTACACTCTTGTTCTTGGCACTTTGCTCTTACCCTGTCTCCATCATTTTTAACCCATTTTATGGGCCTCCCACAGTTGATGGTATATTCCTTCACAGCATGCTTGAATGATGATAAATTGCTAAACTCCATCCCCAACTCCAAACTAACATTGCCAAACTTGGCAGCTTCATTAAATTGTGGGAACTTTGACGTGTCAACATCATCTTCATCAGTGCTTATCGGTTCTTTCATTTCTTCGGACTTCCAACTATGATCACTATCACTTGAATCATCACCGGGTACCTCTTGGCTACTTAGAATCAACAAAATAGGTTCATCCTCGGTAATGAGTGAACTCATTCTGAAAATAAAACCAGAAGAGAAACTAGGACAGGTTCAGAACAGAAACAAAACAACCACCTACATATAGCTTCAACAAACAAACGCAGAAACAAAAACCACCTACATACAGAAAAAACACAAACAATAAAACCACCTACATACACACAAAACAAAAACCACCTACACACAGCTTAAACACAAACAAAAAAAACACCTACATACAGCTTCAACAACTTCAAACCAGAAACAAAAATGGGACAAGGGAAAGCAAGAATGAAACAAAAACCGTATTACTAAAAAAAGCCCTAAAATCAGTTTTTCTAACAAACTAAACTCAAGTATTGAAACAAAATAAACCCTAAAATCACAATGTTTGGCTTAATGGAAGCAGGAATCAATTAATAGAAGATGAAAAACGCAGCAAAAAATAAGATTTTTCTTTAGAGAAAAAAGCGCTAACCTGTCATACCCTAATTTTGTCCGCATTTCTTTTCGTAATTTAATTTTCTTTTTATTAGAAAATCGAACAAAAGTTCTATTCAAGTCCAATAGTAATTATAATTATAATTGGATTCATTTCATTTCCTTTCCTTTTTCTATAAAACCCAAAATTTTGTTTTACAATAAGCCCAAACTGTCGATGTCCAATGGTATGCGTATATATAGTGGTGTAGCTCTTTTGTTTATCATCATACAATTCAAATAAAAAAAAGGATGCATGAGAATGTGATATCACAAAGCTGAATGCTTGGAAAAATATATAATACTATAACAATTTGGCCAAAGGCTACATAATAATTTGTCAGTTACAATTGTCAAAGAAATGCTTTTTTAACAAAAAGGCCAAGCTGGCTTTGACACAAAGGACACATCACAGCAACCCAAAAGTGAGCAGAAACAAAAAACAACAGGACAAAGGCCAGCAGTGTAGACAATAGGAACAGTCCAATTCGTGACAGCAGTAGGCATAGGCTCCAAAGCTGTAAATGGGAGGTTCTTCTTTCTTTGCATCTTTTCCTCTGCATAATACACACAATAAGAAAAGATTTAGCAGCTGGATATTGGTTAAACTAGGCTAAATTAATGAATGCATAAGAGACTTGGGGGAAGATAATTATGTGCAGAGAGTCTCATACATCAAAAGGGAAAACATCAAACAAAATGATACAGAGGGAACTGATACAATTTGACCTTACAATGCAACAGCATAAGCAGATTTTTGCCTATAAATTCAATCTCAGTCACATGAGCAAAGGACAACAGAAAACTGATATCACTTCAAAAAATACACTTAGAATCAGAATTCTTCTCTACTTGAGCAAAAACAGAGAGCAGAAATTAGAGAAAAGCTGAAGCTGTAGGGGTGGCGTTTTCCATTTTCTAAGTGTTTGGAACTAGGTTAGTTCCCAATTTACTTGTTTATTCAGAACACCATACTGTTCTCGTATGCACCTATATATATCTTATGCCTCTGTTAGTTATTTTTTTTAGCAGATAATGATATAAATGGTTTTAAGAAGTCTAAAAACAGATAGGAGTAGAAAAATACCAGCAAAAGAAAAATAAAAAAAATGGTAAGAAGAGAAGAATAGCGTAAAAAAAAAGAGAAGGGAGTTACCTCCGGCCACCGCGTACGGTGGTCGTCCCTGTCCTTGCGCAGCCGCGAGCCTTCGCCTCCGGTCCGGCAACCACCATCACTGTCCACCGCGTCCACCCTCACCAACAACCACCACCGTGTGACCGCCGTCAAAACCACCGTACCCCCACCATCATCTCTCTCTCCTCGCGAACTTCACCACCAACGGCCACCACCATCTCTCTCCTCGCGAATCACCGTCATCAAACGCCCAACCCTCGTCTCCACCGTCAAACCGAACCCCCTCACCACCGAAGCCTTCTCTCACCTTCGCTGTGAACAACCCACCGTCCGTCGCTCCCGTTCGCGTCGTCGTCTCCCCCTTCTCACGGCCAGCCACCACCCACAGTACATATCCTCCACCAAACAACCCCTAACGCCACCACGACAACAATAAACCAAAAAACGAAAATAGGGTTGAGAGAGAGGCGAGAAACAGCGTAGGGAGAGAGAGGTGAGACGGCGCAAGGAGGGAAAGGGAGGCGAGAGGCGGTGTAAGGAGAGAGAGAGGGGGGGCGCACGGCGCTAAGGTGAGAGAGAGGGGAAATTTAGGGTTAGACATTTTAGGGGTGTGTGCGCCGTGGAGAAGAGGGTGTAGAATTAGGGTTTCCTTTTAGGTTTCCCTTTTATAGTAGGAGTGCAAGGGTAATTTTGTCTTTTCGCGTTTTTTATTTTTTTCAGATCTCTATTAGCACCCCCTGTATTTACTTCTCGCGCCCCCCTGAAGCCCACGTTTTTTAAACGGACCAGCCCGCTAAAAATGTGAATGGGTTACTGCCCGCACCTCAGTTTTAATAATACAACCCCTGTGGTTAGTTGCACCCATTTTACTGTTTCACCCCCTTTTTTCTTTTTTTTCCTCTTTATTATTTCTTCACAAAATAAATTTTCCTTTTTTACAAAAAACCTATAAAAATAAATAGATGAATGTTTCGTTTTCAAAATATAAATAGGGGACTAAGTCGACTGTACAGTCGGGTTAGTCAGCTTTTTAGGCCACTAATGAACCGTTACGGATCAGGTCCTAAAATCCCCATTTAAAATAAATATATAATTTCAAAATTAAAAAATACGAACACATCTCTTTCATTTCAAAAACCAAAAATCTTATTTTCAAAGCAGGGGATTAAGTCGGTCGTACGGCCGGGTTAGTCATCGTTTTAGGATAAGTGAACTGTGGTCCTTCAGAGCCCCAGCGCTCCTTCAGCCCTCAGCGGCCGTTCAGAGCCCCAGCGCTCCTTCAGACCCCCAGTGGTCCTTAAACACAGATCACACAGTCCTAAAACCCATATATTAAAAAACATCAACCAACAAACATTTTCTACATAAAGAACTACGTAGCTTTGATTTCTCCATCGCACCTGGAGATACGTAGGAGCGGGGGCCCACTCCTGTCAAGCACAAAAAACTAAAATTTTTATTAAGTCTTTTTCTTTCGATAAAAGGGTAAAAATTAACATTTTCGAAATTAACTCTTTTTCCTACAACTAATTAGCAGGTAACCTTCCTTAGGAAGGATGTCGTGGGGTGCTAACACCTTCCCCATGCATAACCGACTCCCGAACCCTAATCTGGTCTCAAAGACCCTTATCCATTCCAAAAGGGATTTTCCAATGTTTTCCCTAAAAATTAAACTTTGGTGGCGGCTTCATTTTTGAACCCTTCGAGGAATCCTCACTCGGATTTTTTGGTCGCTACATAACCTTTACGCGATGGAAGACGACGACGAACGACGACGAACGACAGCGTACGACGGCGGGAACAGATGCGTCACGGCGGAAACAGAACAGAACCAGAAGCGAGAGATAGGTGATGAAGATGGTGAACAGAACGAAACTAGAAGCGAGAGAGAGTGACTGGGAAAAGAGGGAATGGGAAAAGGTTCGGGAATAATGAGAAAAGGGAAAATGATCTCCACCGTCCATTTTATTTAAACTAGGATCTGACATGGTTTTTTTATTTTTTTGGTAGTGTCAATTTGGTCCCTGACATTTGCCACGTTGGCACTTAACGGCCACATCAGATCCGTTATTAACAGTTGTTGACCGAAGGACCAAATTGACACACGTTTGTAAATGTTGGGGATTAAGTTGATACTTGTGAAAAGTCAGGGACTAAATTGAATATTTTTGAAAAGTCAGGGACTAAATTGGGTATTACCTCAGTTATCTCATTTAAAGGTAATTCCGGAAATTTTATTCGCGTTTTTCCCGGAAATACTGTATTTCTGGAACACTTATTTTGCTTCCGGAAATATCAAATTTTTGGTATTTCCGGAAACATTATTTTTTTAGTTTCCGGAAACACTGTATTTCTGGAAAGTTTATTTTTTTACCTTCCGGAAATACCGTTTTTTACGTGCTTCCAGAAGTATTAAAATGTCCCTTCCGGAATTGCGTGTATTTTCGGAAATTCCGGAAGTTGTTTTTAAATTTGTTTTTACTTTTTCGTTATTTTAGAGATATGGCTACAGCTGACGGCAGACTTCCTTTACTATAGATTTATCGGAGGAGTTTACTACCTCAGAGGTACATATCTTCCTAAAGCGCTTCTTGTTTATTATTTGTTATAAGTTATTAATTTAGTTTACGATTATTTTGTACCTTTTTTCCTACTCGGATAATCTTGTACGTTGGGCTAGAGATATCGAGAAAACCAACGGAGTCATTGTTATTATTATTCGATCCGAGTCCACGGAGAATGGTAAAGGGAAGAAGAATAAGATCGTTTTGGGTTGCGAGAGACATGGGAGATATACTGCAGTAGATGTTGGGTGTTCTACTAGACACAAGACCTCAAAAAAGTGTGGTTGTCCTTTTAGATTGAAAGCTAAACCACTCAATCCTCCTAATTTTGATTGGAAGGTTAAAGTTATGTGTGGAAGTCACAATCATGAGCCTCATAAGACTTGGCTTGGAGCAGCAATCTTTGGTAAGTTTAACAAGGAGGAGCGGTCAGTTGTTGAGGAGCATTTGTTGTTGGGAGTGAAAGCACAAAAAAGTCTAGAGGCAATAAAGAGGAGATTTGCCAACAACTTGAGTAAGATCTCTCAGCTGTATAGAACTCGCAGCAATCTCCGATTGGGCAGGAGAGGTAGTAGGATTGAGATGCAGGAGCTTATGAGACTGATCGAGTCTGAGCATTACTTGTGTTGGACCAGACGGTTTGAAGGAACTGATATTGTTGAGGAGATCATGTGGACACACCCTGAGAGTATGAAGTTATTGAGGATGTTTCCTAGTGTCTTGATTATGGACCGCACCTTCAAGACCAACAAATATGCATTGCCTCTCCTGGAGATTGTTGGTGTCAGTTGCACTGAGTTGACATTTTTATTAGCATTTGCTTACTTGTCTCATGAGCGATATGGTGACTACAAATGGGCGTTGCAGAGCCTAAGAGATTTGATGGTGGTAGATATCCTAATTCCTCAGATTATCCTCACTGACTGTGAGGAGGCATTGATGACTGCTATCAATATTGTGTTTCCTGAGGCAGTTAATTTGCTTTGTCGGTATCACATTAACAACAATGTCAATGCTAACATTAAGAAGGCGGTCAAGGGAGATAGAGTGAAACAAGTGATGAGACTTTGGCATGCAATAGTTGACTCTACCTCTGAGGAGGAGTTTTATGAGATGTTACAGGATTTTGAAGCTTCATGTGCTGATATACTCCAGATTATCAATTATGTGAACAAGTATTGGTTGTATCCTCAGAGGGAAAGATTTGTTGGACCGTGGACTGATAAAGTCAGACACTATGGGAATACCACGACTAATAGGTACATTAATTTTTTTCTTATGTCTTTTAATTTTATTTCGAGTCAATTTTTTTCTTATGTGTTTTAATTTGTTACATATAGGGTTGAGTCAGCCATTAGTCATTGAAGAGGTCACTGGGTTCTAGTGAGGTGATTTATGCAGAAGCTGGGAGTCAATGCATGGGATGATCAATGCACAAATTGATAATATTGTCGTTTCATTTCAAAAAAGCATCAACCGTGTAGATGCCCGACACAACACTCCATCTACAAGAGTCTACACGGTTTGGTGTCTTTGGAAGCATTGAATCATATAGCTGATGCGTTTGATGGCATGATGGGTGGAGTAGGCACCGATAAGACCCGTTGTGGTGGTTGTGTGATTAAAGTTACCCATGGGTTACCTTGTTCTTGTGAGCTTGGTTATTTGCACCTACATGGTCGTCCAATCCCATTAGAGATGGTTGACTCTCATTGGATGAGGCTCAGTTTGGAGAGTATGGATGAGGAGCGCGTGAAACAAACCTCACTTGAATGTGACATAAGCTATACAATAGAGGAGATTTGGAGGCAATGGGCTATGATGTCTCTTGAGGAGAGATTTGTCTTTAAGAGAGGTCTTGATGATTATGTCTTCCCAAGCACTACATCATTGGTTCCACCTAAACACAAAGTCAAGACTAGGGGTGCATCAAAGAAGAAGAAGAAAGAGTATGATGTGAAGAGAGATCCTTCTTCTTGGGAGCAAGTGGATGCCTCTTTCATCTCAGTTAAGCAACCCTCCCAGAAGTCAGCAAAGAAACTTCCCCAGCGGTCCTCACATCAAGTCTCCCAGCTACCATCACAGAGGACATCTCATAAGCGGGCACAACATGACATCCATTTTGTAAGTCACCTTCCAGAGCATATGCATAGGTACATTGATGACATTATGAAAGTGAAGGGGGGTGGAAATTGTGGCTATAGATGCATTGCTGCCTCACTTGACTACTCAGAGCACAGCTGACAATTAGTTCGCAATCATTTAATTAAGGAGATGGACACAAATTATTTTCTATACTCACAGGTGATAGGTGACGACTACAACACAGTTAGGGCCTCTTAGATGCTCTCCCACAAGAAATTCAACCTCCTGAGAAGTGGATGTCGATGCCTGACATGGGACATGTTATAGCAACTAGATATCAGATAGCCCGTGTTATGTTATCACCTTCAGATGGTGGGTCATGGACATTCTTTCCTTTGAGAGGAGAATATATTTCTAGTCAGAGCCAATTGTTCTGTGTGGGGTTGATAAGGGGGAATCATTGGATCCGGGTTATGTTGAACGGTACTAGTCCATTACCTCCTACTCATCCTACTTGGAGTGCATATGCTTCATCTGAAGCCAGATCATGGTTATATCCATATTTTGGACGTCTACAGTTATGGTCTTCTTTTGTTCCAAAGCATGTTGCAGCGACCGGTTGATTACATAAACATTACCTGATTATATTCCACGGGTTTATTATTTGACGGTCTAGATTTTGCCGACACTTTTTAACGGTCTTGATCTTGCCTACACTTTCAACGGTCTAGATTTTGCCGACCACTTTTCATCAACGGTGGAAATCCGCTTTAGGGTTTCAGATTTTCCCTATAAATATAATCATTAGGTTTCACTTCTTTCACACACAACACAAGCAAATGGACACCCTAAATACACAATACTCTCGTGATTCCGCACTCACTGCCCTTCACCGGCACAATCACCAACAGAGAAAATGGTGTCTATTTCCAGTGTCCAAAACCTATTTTATGTAGACTTAAAGACAATATCACCTTTGCTGCTCTCAAAGCTAAACTACAGAGTAAGGTGCAAGTAGAGGGTGACGAGCGAGAGGTCACTCGTCTCATTTATCGCAACCCCAGTATGGGCGATAATAATCGTGTTCGCTAGTCCACAATGGATGTGAAGAACGCCGATGACGTGCGAGCCATGATGGACAGTTATGACATGTTTGTACTTCGGAGTCCACCATCTCAATAGTTTTAGACCTTGTTTTTGTTTTGTTTGTTGTTGTAATCTGTTATTTTTAGTCAATGTAGACGGTGCTTTTAATTAATAAAATAAATGTTTAATTTCTTATTTTTGAATTCCGGAAACACCATAATAAGGGATTGTTCTGGACTGGGCCGCAGCCCATGATTTGAAGAATACAGGGCCGGGTCGAGCGGCCCAATAATCAGCCAGCGTCACACATCGATATGGGTCGGGTCGCAACCCGTAAAGAATGTTGAGCCGGTGCGAGCGGCCCAATAGTGATCCGGTGTCATCTGATACCCACGATGGGAAGATCAACGACAGGGAGGAAGCCTCGCAGGATCCGACGGTCGCCGGCGGAACCCCTGGCGCTATATAAAGAGCCCATGACATCACCTGACAGGTACGTTTTTACACACTCTGTTACTATACTCGAATATCACCCCACTGACTTGGGCGTTGGAGTGCCATCGCAGGTACACCCCGCGGGAGCTCTGGACGCGACCAACCTTCACACAGGATCGACTTCGCCATCCCGCCCGAGTCTCCAGATCCGCATCAGCACAGACACACTCACTGCATCAAATGGACCGATCGCTCAGCGAAGAGTCCGGAAACAAATTTAGGGATTTCCGGAATTACCTCATTTTAGTGTATTTCCGGAAAGTATAATGTGTTCCGGAATTACACTAAAATGAGGTAATTCTGGAAATCCCAAAAAAATTTGTTCCAGATTTATCTCATTTTAGGGTATTTCTGGAAATCCCACGAGTTCCGAATGTATAGCTATTGACGTAATTCCAGAATTTTTTTTGAAGTTAGGGCTAATATCTCCACTAAAGAGTATTGACAAAAATATTGATGAAAATGATTTATATACTCCTAAAAATGGACACGTGGCATCTAAAGAGAATGAATAAAATTGTCAAATTGCTATCACTTCTATTTATGATATTAGTGTTGATCAGTATTGATGATTGTTTTCGATAATAGAAATTGTATTAAATGGAAGTAGAGGTACTCCAACCCAATACAAGAGATACTAATGAATATTGTTTATACACACCAATGGATTATTCCACCATTGGACTACCGTCATATTACCTCTTCTTCCTAATCTACCCACAAACCAACTCCAAGAATGTTTGATGTTGCTAATAACCGCCTAATGATTAGAAATGAATATTCGACGGTTCATTTCCAACAACGGTGCCCAAATTGTTGCTAACCAAATCAAGAATTTGAATTGCCCGCAATGTTTTCCTGTTACAAGGCCACCATACCACATAAAATGCTCCGGTCCAAATAACTCTGCATTCGGTTGTCTGTGAGTCTAGCTGTTAACTCTGCCCAAATAACTCTGCCTAATACAATTTTTTTTCCCGTTGGAGGCTTTGAATCTTTTGTATACTGTGACCTCCGAGGATTAGCGGAATAACAATACTACTTATCCATTAATTTTTTTTTTTTGATAAGCAATGTTAGTGGGGGTGGGGGAATATTAGTTTCGATCCGGGAGCCCAAAATATTTGCATTAACTGAATGAACCAAACCCAAAATATCCCTTCCCTTTCAACCTACCTTCGGAAACCCTACCCAAAATATCCTCTTGCAGTTCACCCCTTTCTGACTTAGAGAAGCAGCTCCAAAATGAATCATTCTTGGTCGTCTCAGATTCCTACGGTAAAAAAAAATACTCTTCGTTTTTCCTTCAATGTTTCACGTGTTCATATATATATATTGCGATCCATAATAAACTCTTGCTTCTTATTGCTGATGTTTATCAACACAGTAACACCATCATGCCGTTTCTATATATTTAAATTCTCCACTGCTACATTACGCAAGTTATTGCTTATTTATTGTTTTAAAGAAATTCAATCTCCAAAATTTACTTATGTATGTCTTCCCATAATACTATACACTTTCATTTGATTTTTTTTAATTAAAAATTTAGGGTGAGGGTATGACGTCACTCAGGCAAAACCATCGGCTATTTGAAATGCTCCATTGGCCTAACTCATTGGGTTACACTTTTATTTAATTAGTCATCGTCAATTGATCTAAGTGAGATTGGATACTTTTATGAATTTAATTCTATAAAGATTTTCACGCAAATAACAAATTAGAAATTGACACGTTGTACTAACTAGTATGCATAGCGTACAGATTTTTTACTTTGTCAACTAATAAGAATTAATGTTGTGTATCGAGATGACTTGGATAAAAGTCAATTATTTTTATAACGTTTCGTGACTATTGCCTCGATTTCCCTAATTATGTAGAGTTTGGAGACTTGTATTAGTATAAATAGGAGTTGGTACTTAGTCTATTATATCGTGTTATCTTGAGTATATAATACTAACCTATTTGCATAAGAGCACTAGTATTTAGTAAGAAATGTAAGAAATAGATTGAAACTTGAATCGTAAGTATCAACTAATTAACACTACACACCAAGTGTTTTGTTTTGTTTTTCTTACTTTTCTTATTTTCTTTTCTCTTACCATCTAACATTTTTCTTTGCATAACCCTACCCTAGATAGATACAACTCTCACAGTTCACCCCTTTCTGACTTAGAGAAGCTCCAAAGTGGATAATTCCATCTCGTCTGGACTCTAGATTCCTGCGGTAAAAATAGTCTTGTTTTCTTCAATGTTTCATGTGTTCATATATACCTCAATTTCTGTTACTGCGTAGTCATCCATAATAAATTCTTGCTTCTTATCGCCTCATGTTTTTGAACACGGTGACACCATCATCATGCCGTTCTATATATTTACATTCTCCACTGCTACATTAATTACGCATGTTATTGGTCATTTTCTTCCTCATTCTGTTAGAATATGTGAAAATAAAATTTAATATCTTGATATATATTACATGGAGAATCTTAGTGATGATCCCCAATAATAATCAATTTCCATTTTTCTCGACTAACCTATTTGCATAATATTGTGAAACAGTGAAACAAACTGGAATAATAGCAAAATGTTAGAAGATGATGATTCTACCATATGCAAAGCAAATTGGTCAAATCTGCCTCATGAGCTGCTGTCACAAATTGCTAATAGTTTAGGACCATTTGGATACCTAAGTTTCTGTCTTGTTTGCAAAGATTGGCGCAATGCTACTCTGGAAAGTTCACGTGAACGTAAATTTTCTAGATGCGGTCCTTGTCTCCTTTTGTATGGTGGAGAAAGTCCTCAATGTACCCTGTTAAGCAACACTGATAATATCTACACTATTGACTTTCCAGAACTGGATGGAGCAACTTGTCTTGCTTCCTCCTATGATGGAGAAAGTCCTGAATGTACCCCGCCGCTAAGCAACACTGATAATATCTACACTATTGACATTCCAGATCTGGATGGAGCAACTTGCCTTGCATCCAATGAAGGATGGTTACTTGTTTTTTGTGATGGTTCATTGTTCTTCTTTTGCCCCTTCTCCAAGGCAAAACTAGAGCTTCCAAACTGTCCTTTTGAAGAATTAACAGACCACATTGCAGCATTTTCATCTCCTCCCACTTCTCAGGATTGCATTGTTGTCGTAGTTAACAATACTAGTTCTCGATTACATGTGCACATGCTTTGCCGAGGGGATAGCACATGGGTGCACAAGGTTTCTTCTCCTTGGTATTGGCGTACTTATTTTGGTACAACAAGAGTTGCGTATTTTCTTGAAGGGGAGCTCATCATTATGGACGATTATGGATCAGTTTCCATTGATGTTGTCAGTATCAAACAATGGAATGCAGTTTGTTTTCCTAAAGAATGGCGCAAAAAGATTGTTTGTCCTAGAATTATATGGAAAGATGTGAAAAGAAAACTAGGATTAAACGCAGATGTTTCATTTTCTACATGTGGGACAGTACTGCATCTACAGGCAAGTGATAAATTTCCTATTGTAGTATTTAAGAGTGAATATATCGGGACATTTAATGCAATGAGTCATCTCAAAGGGGTATGGGTCCTTCCAAGATATCATCACATACCTGCTGCTGATCAAAGCTGGCAACTTTGTTGAGGTTTTTCAATTTATTGTTTCGATCATCTATTGATCAGATCAAAATTGTTTTCTTGTTAAGGATTTGGAGACTTTTATGCTATATATTATTTTCTATGTTTATTTATTGAATTCTATTTCATCCCTAGGATTCACATGACATGTTGTTTGTAAGGTCAAAATTCTTTCTTACAAGTTTTGTGCTCTAACAATAAATAACTCTTAACCATGCATGTGTTTTTCTTTCTGGGCCGCAATATCAATCAAACAAGACTTTCACTAGCCTATCTTTATATATCCATAACAACATACACAAAAACAAACAACACTAACATTAAGCTAAAAGGATTTGACTTAGAAAAACAAAAAATCACGGACCTTTTTTTTAACATATTTATGATTTCAGCACTCAATTAATCTTTTCTTTCTTAATTATTTCTTCTACTTAGAATTGGTGCAAGAGCTACTAACACTTGATTCAGAAAATTGATGATGATTATTATTACTATTGAAATTGTGCTTAGAAGACAACTTCATCTGCGTAGCAACAATTTCAGCTGGGAAATTAAGCAAGGCCTTGGAACCTCTCATTTTGAAAGCAGCTTTATCATAAGCCATAGCAGCATCTTCAGCTGTTTGGAAAGTGCCTAGCCATATCCTAGCTCCGTGGCGCGCCGAATCACGAATCTCCGCCGCGTACTTCCCCCACGGACGACGTCTCACCCCTCTGTAGTGCTTCTTAGCTATGCTCCTTGTTGCTTCTAAGTGGTTACTAGTTGGTTTTGGTTGTTGTGGTTGGTGGTGGGGAGTTAGAGAATTCGCTTCGTTGAGAACTTGGTATATTACCATGTCTTGTGAGTCATTTTCATTCAATGGTAACTCTGTTTGGGATTGGGAAAATAGAACCATTCTCTTGCTTTCCTTGCTTTTCAACTTGGGAATGGGAAGGAAGGTTGTGTTATAGATTTGCATTTGAAATAGAATACACACAAGCAAGAGTGGACTTCTTTTTCCAATTTCATGTTTGGTGGGCTAGGTTTATTGCCATCACTTTTCCACTTATTTACGATATTGCACTTTTTAGGCAAATTTAGCAGATATAATAATAATAGAGGTTGGGGATAAGTTTGCAATTAGTGTGAAATCCGATGGCAAAATAGGAAATCTGGATCACGTCATCAAGTGCATCACTGATCACATTCACCCGGATGCCTCATCGCAAGCAATTTCGAATAATCTAAACTCGGTGGATCCCACACTTTCTAGAAGTCTTCTCCCAGTCTTCCTTCTTGACTTTTCACCCCAACTTTCATTTGTTTTTTTATATGAAAGATTAATAAATTATACTCCAGATTCTCACCGGTGGATCCTCCAAAGTCATTTTCTACGGCAGTTTTCTACGGCTGGAATTTCAGCCATTAGATCAAATGAGTGGCTGTGATGTTAAATAAAAATAAAAGAATGAAATAATCGTATACATAAATCTTGTGGAGTCTTGAGCTCCATTTGGCGCGAAGACTCCCCCCTCCCCCTCCCCCCTATTGGGTTTTAAGCAAAAAAACCCTAAAATGCCTAACAGCTATATTTTTCAAAACTGAAATATAGCTGTTAGAAATTCTGTGACCAAAAGGTCCCTGTATTAACAGTTTAGTTACAGCTGTTTAAATTAGTTACTAACTAATTCAGTTAGTCTGTTAAAACAGTTTTTAACAGACTGAGTTGTTAGCTGCAACAACTCCTATACATCCAGTGAATGCTATAAATAAGCTATGTACATACAGATTATAGAATCAATCAAATAAATTTTACATTTACAGTTTATACCCTAGTTTCTCTCTGCTTTCCTTTCAGCATTGCAAAACTCTTCCTGTTCAGGTTTCTGAGAGGCTTTCTGCGACAGAACCTTCAACAAGTGGTTGAAGGTATACCTCATAAAGAAAAGAGAAACAGTAACTGTTAGCAATTTGAATTTCAGAGACTGAAATTCTCAATCAAAGAGAAAATAGAGAAAGAGAGGGATAAAGGTTACCTGTTCTTAAGGAAGAACAAAACCAGTAATCAGCATTTGTTCCTTCAAGGCGTGAAGAACAGTTTTTCATACATCTCAGTGGAGAACAACATCAGAAACAAGTATCAGAAGGGATACTGACCAACATATCCAGAAAACCAAAAGATAAAGGGAATCAAGCGTGATTTACCTATTTGTATCTTCTCAGAAACCGATCCTTCAAGATCTGTTCCTGAAAGATCAAAGAACAACAAGTTAGGGTTTCAAAAATTCAGAACCTAACAAAAGCAAAATAACAACAGATCAGTTCAGTTTTTACCTGAAAGAGAAGGAGACAAGCTTCATCATCGAAGCTCCAAACAACCAAAACCTCAGATTCCTTGAAGACTCAGATCAACCACGAAGGTAGGGTTTTCATCATCGCCTTCAAGAATCATCACCGGAGGAGAGGGACGAGCGTTTCAGCGCTTCATCGCTGCCGGAGCAGCAAGAGCACTGAAACAGTAGCGAACGGTTGAGGGAGAAGAAGAGAGAACGGTGGAAAATCAAGAAACGCGTGAAGAAATCAAGAAACAGTGACTTAGGGTTTCTGAAAGAAACCATATATACTGATCCGCTTCCCTGACCCATAACCCGGTTCCTGGATTCGCGTGTCTGTACAGTGCTTGACCCGTTGGGTTCCGCTGTTAACAATTTGGCAAGTGTACCAATTGTCGCAAGTAATACAATTTCTCGGTAAGAACCGGTCGATCCACAGGGATTGCGCGTTGACAACAATAGCAAATTTGTAAATTCGTAGATTGTAGATATTTGATTAATCGAGTATTTGGTAACAGAATACGAACGTGAATTAATAATGCAAGAAAAACGACTAGGGATCGAATCCTCTCACCTCGCCTATCACATGAACCTCAGCCAATTCAAGTTAATTATTCAATTTCTAGATTCAATTCACCAATTTAGGTCAAGGGCAATTCCTTGTCTCAAGACCCCTATTACCCTAAGAGTTACCCTAATTCCTTAGGTGAGTCGTGCCAGAGGGTAACGCATTAAGATTAAGAATTAATAAGAATTCACATAAGCTATCACATATTCCTATGGTGATTACTAGCATGTGATCTAAATACCCAATTTCCAGCTACTAATTCATATCCCTATGCAATCACTAGCCTGGATCATCGCAATTATCATATGTAATTGAAAAGCGTTAAGAACATAGGTAATTAGACAAGCAAATCGAATAATAACTGAATCAACTAAATCAATGGTTCACATGATAGGTTTGGGAGATTCATCTCTCCCTAATCTAAAGAATTAGTTACAAATCATCCTAAGGGTAGAAACCAACATAGAAGAGAAAACAAACATAAAGGAAAACATTTAGAACCTTCAATCCCTTGTTCCCAAGTGGTGAGAAGGCTCCAAATTCGCACCTCCAGCTGCTCCAAACGTGGCTCCAATTCCCCAAAACGAAGTGTGTCCAAAAATTTCCTGAAACTGCTTTAAAACCCTAATTTTCGCGCATCATCGCGACGCGGCCCGTGTCCATCGCGTCGCGGTAAATGACAGAAACTTCTGGCCTCGCAAAACAGCTCCAGGTCGCGTCGCGAATCCCTCCTGGTCGCGACGCGAGAAATGACAGAAAGTTTTGGCTTGTAAAGACTCCTCCAAATCGCGTCGCGAACCCTCCTGGTCGCGACGCGAAGAATGACAGAAAGTTCTGATTACCAAAATTCCTCTAGATTGCTGCATTTCCGGGCAAGTGTCTGGTTCGCCGAAAGATGCCACAACCAATTAAGAGGTCTTCAAGTCCCATTTAGCTCCAAAAGTGAAGGAATAACTTACAATTGAACTTCCTACTACAATGATCTAAAACTGAACTAAATCCCAGATAATGACTGTTATACAATAAAAACCCTGCACAATTGGTCCTAAAAATGCCTAACTTACATCATATGACTGGGAGTCAACGCACGGGTCAAACTCTTTGGGCTGAAGAGAAGTGGACTGTAAAATTGTTTCCTGCACCCCAACAATCTGATTTCACAACCTGCAAAGTAAAAGCAATTAAATGGTTAGCAATTTTAACATGGTATCTCAGAACTGGTAACAATCCAGGGAAAAACAGGAAAATTTTCTATCTCTATATCTTCTTTAAGTTCTTTAAGGTTTTTTCAGTTTTACCTGCACAATCTGATTGTGCAGTTTTGTGTTCTAACAATTTCTGTGTTTTAAGTGTTTTTCAGTTCTAAAAGATGGCTAGTACTGGGACAGGTCTAAACACACAAATCCCAAAGCTTGATGGGAAAAACTGGGACAGATGGAGCCTCCAAATGAAGGCCATTTTTGGCTGCCATGGTGTTCTCAGAATTGTTAGGAATGGTTTTGAACCATTGGGTGAAGAACCAACTGTTGCTGAAACTAATTTGTTCAATGAAAACGAACAAAAGGACTACAAGGCAATCTATCTCATACACCAGGGGTGTGATGAGGCAACCTTTGATAGGATTAGAAGTTATGAGACTTCTAAGGCTGCCTGGGATGCCTTAGAGAGGTATTACACTGGTGCTGCCCCTATCAAAGAAGAAAAGTTGCAGGCTCTAAGGGCTCAGTATGAAACTCTAAAGATGAAGGAAGGTGAAGGTATTTCTGATTTCTTTATAAGGTTAAAGAAAATCACTAATACTATGGCAATGTATGGGGAAACTCTTACAGAAAAGGTGATTTGTAAGAAAGTCCTAAGGTCCTTAACTAAGAAGTTTGGCTGGGTAGTCAACAGTATTGAAGATACTACTCTACCAGATGACTATAAAGTGGAAGAGCTCCAAGCAAAGCTTGAAGCAAAGGAACTAAGGATCAAACTACTAGAAGGTGAAGAAGAAGATGAGCAGGCCCTACTCACCAAGTCTAATGGCAAGAAGTGGTCAAAAGGCAACAAAGGTAAGTCAGGTAAACCTAACTCTAAATCTGATTCCACTAAGAAAAGTAGCAATGCATCTAAGAAAGATAAATCTAAAGTGCAATGCTACAGATGTGATGAATATGGGCACTATGCTACTGAGTGTCCTACTAGAAAGGACTCTAAGCCCAAAGAAGCTGAATCTGAAGCCAATGTGGCTAAAGAAGATTCAGATTCAGAATCTGATCATGTAGTTTTTAGCATGATAATAGATGACTTAGAAGAAACAGAAACTAATGAAGTTTCTGTGGATATAGTTGAACTTGAAACAGAAACTAAGGAAGTCTCTGTATGTTCAAAAGTTAAAACAGAAACTAAGGAAGTTTCTGTGTGTTCTGTGACTGAACATGAAGCAGAGACAAAGGAAGTTTCTGTGATCCCTGAGGATAAACTAGAAGCAGAATCTAAGGAGGTTGCTGTGAGTTTAGAATCTGAGTTTCCAAATTTGGTGAATTTTGAAACTGTGAAATCTGTGTTTTCAGAAACTGTGGAGTTAGAATCAATGTTTTCAAAAACTGTGAATTTTGAAAATATAAGTGTGAAAATTGTGTTTTTGGAAAATGTGAATTCAGAATCTATAATTTTCAAAACTGTGAGTGTAGAAACTGTTGATTCTGAAACTGAAACAGAAACAGAAATTAAGGCAATTTCTGTGATACCTAAAACTGATCCTAGGATAAGGAATTACTGTGAATATACTGTTTGTGCTTTGTCAACTAATATTTGCAGGATTTTTGAAGGAATGTGGTCATTGAACAATGGCTGTCCAAGCCACATGACTTATGAATGGATGATTGACTCCTATTCTAGAAAGGAAATTGGTATTAAAGGGGCTGAACCTATTAATGCAGCTGGTGCAAGGAACCTAAGGTTAAAAAGGGAAGTTGAAAAGGTTATATTCACTAGAAATATTTCCTATATTCCAAACACTACTTGTTTAATAGGCAAATTGGTATTTGGAAGGCTGAAATCTGAATTTAAGGAAGTAATCCAGATTGAATGTTCATCTACATATGGGACACTTAATATGCTTTCATTAAGTGCCAACAAAATGGTTTTAACATATGTAGATGAATACTCAAAGCCTTGGATTTATTTGATAAAAACCAAAGAAAGAGCTTTGGTATGCTTTAAACTGTTTCAGGTTGAAACTGGATTACTTGGAGGCTGTCCTAAGGAGGAAAGCAGCACTAAAGACCCTATGGTGATGGAAACTGATACTTGGAAAGCTGTACAGCAAACAGAAAGTGAAGCTGTCCACTACAAGAAATCTGCCACACTACAATCTGACTCTATTAGTAAATTCTTGGCTAAGAGACAAAGGCTGATAGATTCAGAAGGAACTGATTGCTATGAAGCCCTTGAAAGAGAAGGGCTGAGAAGTACTACAATTGAGGAGTTAAACTCCACTTATGAAGACTTAGGGACTCTATGTGATGTCTGTGGACTAGAGTTCTTAAGGGCACCTGAAAGCTCTACTCTACAACAACTAAGATGTGCTAAGGGAGTCCTAGCAAGGATTGACAAAGCAGATTACAGTTCTGCCAGCAACAATGCAGAATGGTCTTTGGGTTTCAAAGCTGCCACTCAAGCAGCTTGGCTAGAAGTACTGAACCACTGCTCAACTAAGGAGCAGATGGCTGATTTTTTACTAAAGGCTCTAAAGGGTAAGGTTTTAACTAAAGCTTAGGAGATAGCTAGGTTGAAAGCTAACATCTGGGGGCTTGTCCCAGATCATCACTGATTAATGCCTAACAGGGGGTTGTCCTGGTCTTAGAATCTGTCTCTAAGCCTAACTCCTTATTATGCTTAAGGAAGGGCCCTAAGTTTTAGTGGTTTTTAGCTTAAGGAAGGGTATTGGGTTTTAAGCAAAAAAACCCTAAAATGCCTAACAGCTATATTTTTCAAAACTGAAATATAGCTGTTAGAAATTCTGTGACCAAAAGGTCCCTGTATTAACAGTTTAGTTACAGCTGTTTAAATTAGTTACTAACTAATTCAGTTAGTCTGTTAAAACAGTTTTTAACAGACTGAGTTGTTAGCTGCAACAACTCCTATACATCCAGTGAATGCTATAAATAAGCTATGTACATACAGATTATAGAATCAATCAAATAAATTTTACATTTACAGTTTATACCCTAGTTTCTCTCTGCTTTCCTTTCAGCATTGCAAAACTCTTCCTGTTCAGGTTTCTGAGAGGCTTTCTGCGACAGAACCTTCAACAAGTGGTTGAAGGTATACCTCATAAAGAAAAGAGAAACAGTAACTGTTAGCAATTTGAATTTCAGAGACTGAAATTCTCAATCAAAGAGAAAATAGAGAAAGAGAGGGATAAAGGTTACCTGTTCTTAAGGAAGAACAAAACCAGTAATCAGCATTTGTTCCTTCAAGGCGTGAAGAACAGTTTTTCATACATCTCAGTGGAGAACAACATCAGAAACAAGTATCAGAAGGGATACTGACCAACATATCCAGAAAACCAAAAGATAAAGGGAATCAAGCGTGATTTACCTATTTGTATCTTCTCAGAAACCGATCCTTCAAGATCTGTTCCTGAAAGATCAAAGAACAACAAGTTAGGGTTTCAAAAATTCAGAACCTAACAAAAGCAAAATAACAACAGATCAGTTCAGTTTTTACCTGAAAGAGAAGGAGACAAGCTTCATCATCGAAGCTCCAAACAACCAAAACCTCAGATTCCTTGAAGACTCAGATCAACCACGAAGGTAGGGTTTTCATCATCGCCTTCAAGAATCATCACCGGAGGAGAGGGACGAGCGTTTCAGCGCTTCATCGCTGCCGGAGCAGCAAGAGCACTGAAACAGTAGCGAACGGTTGAGGGAGAAGAAGAGAGAACGGTGGAAAATCAAGAAACGCGTGAAGAAATCAAGAAACAGTGACTTAGGGTTTCTGAAAGAAACCATATATACTGATCCGCTTCCCTGACCCATAACCCGGTTCCTGGATTCGCGTGTCTGTACAGTGCTTGACCCGTTGGGTTCCGCACGGGTCAAACTCTTTGGGCTGAAGAGAAGTGGGCTGTAAAATTGTTTCCTGCACCCCAACAATCTGATTTCACAACCTGCAAAGTAAAAGCAATTAAATGGTTAGCAATTTTAACACCCCCACCCCCTACCCTCTATTTTTTTTATATCCCCCCATCGCTTCTCCTAATTTTTTTCTTTATCTCTGTTTTTTTAATATTTAAGAGTAAACTAAAATTTAGGGAAAAAAATAGGATCTATAAATACGTGTAGTTTATTTCTCGATAGTTGGATATGTGACAAATAAAAATTAATTTCGTGATAAATTATGTAAAGTGTGATGTTAGTCAGTGTGTTTTGAACTACTTTAGAGTCTGAAAAGAAATTTAGTTGTTCATATACGTAAAATTTGTTGAAAGGAAATAACAATGCAAAACAGTGTATTTTGGGGTACTTAAGTAGTCGGAAAAAAATTAACTGTTCAGATAGGCATAGTTTGTTCATCAATAACCCGTTTGGTGAAGAAAAAATTTCATAACATATTTATGTAAACTACGATGCTAAGTAGTGTGTTTTTTTATGCTTTAATGATCGCAATAGTATGTTTTTTGATGCTTAAGTGTTTGCAAAAAAATCCAAGTATTCAAATATGCAAAATTTGTGCTTCAAAAACCGGTTTGGTGAAAAAAAAAATATAATTTCGTGACAAAATACATAAAATGTGAGCCTAAGCATTGCGTTTTGAGCTACTTTAGTGTTTGAAAAAAAATTAACCGTTCAAATACTCAAAGTTCATTCCTCAATATCAATTTTTTTAACTATTCGAATATGCAGAGTTTGTTTCTCAGTGATCGGTTTGGTGAAAAAAATCATTTCAAAACGAAATGTGTAAAGTACGATGCTAAGTAGTGCGTTTTGATGCTTTGGTGTTCGTAAAAAAATTCAACTATTCAAATATGCAAAGTTTGTGTCTCAATAACCGATCTGGTGAAATATATATATATATATATATATATATATATATATATATATATATATATATATATATATATATATATAATTTCGTGACAAAATACGTAAAGCGTGATGTTAAGCATCATGTTTTGGGGTACTTTAGTGTGCGAAAAAAAATTTAACCGTTCAAATACTCAGAGTTCATTCCTCAATAACTGATTTGGTGAAAAATAATAATAATTTCGTGACAAATATGTACACGCTCTATTTTAGTTTTAAAGTTTGCAATCGTCTTTTTTATTACATATTTTGTTTAATTTATACTTACCTTCAATTTAAACAATATTTTCTCATGTAGTGTGTTTTTGGATCCTTTAGTGATCGCAATAGTATGTTTTTTGATGCTTTAGTGTTTGCAAAAAAATTCAATAATTCAAATATGCAAAATTTGTGTATCAAAAACCGGTTTGATAAAAAAAAATCGTGACAAAAATGGTCGTGTTGTTCACGTTTTCTATTCTTCCCGCGCGCGAACGTCTTCCACTCTTCCTTTCGCTCCCCATTATTCAATCTTGCAACTTGGTTCAGATTAACCATCCAGTAGGTATAATCTCATTGAAACTCTTTTACTCCTTTTTTTCCTTCTATTATTTTCTTGACTTTAGTTTATTTATCTGTCATTTATATTTTCTCCCATTCAAATGTGATTTTTCATGACTATTTGCCCACTCTTATGCCATATGTTAGTTACTATTAAATGAGCCCACTTTAATCATTCTTATTTTCGTGTTAGTTACTATTGAATGTGAACATAATGAAAAACTATTAAAAATGCTGAAGCTGTAACCTATTAAACACTACAAGAAAAATTGGACTTTTCGGCGAACAAAATCCGTCGAAAAAGCCAAAAATCCGCCGGAAAAGCCAAAAATCCGCCGAAAATGTAGACTTTTCGGCGGATTTTTGGCGCCGGTAGACAGCTTGTGGCAAACGGTTTCCGCCGGATTATCCGCCGGAAATTTCCGGCGGATTTTGTGGTGCCGAAAAATCCGCCGGAAAACCCCCAGAAAAATTCGTATGGTTTATCCGCCAGAAAGTCCACAAATCCGCCGGAAAAACCGTTTTTTTTTTTAAAATTTAATTATTTTTAAAAAATAAATATTATTTTTTTAAAAATCGTTTTATTTAAAAAATTAATATTATTTTATTAAAAACTTTAATTGATTCCGGTTGAACCCCCGATTCAACCGGTTGAACCCAAGAACCCCTGAACCGCTACCTCTTCCGGTTCAATGTCCGGTCCAATTTTGATTACCTTGCTCTAAATAGAAAGTTTGAGGAACTCCAAGGATCTGTTGTTAAGTTGGAGGATGATACGGAGCGTTTGATGTGGGTAAATGTCTACACTCATCAAACGCTCGGCATCACCCCCTAACTTAACAAGAGAGGAATTCGTAGGGGAGGTTCATAACAATGTTACTTTTAACGAAAAAGATGAAGGGGATGTTAATGACAAGGTGGAAGTTTCTTTACAAAGAAATGGAGACATACGCCACTCTCTTGGAGCCGCTGCCGGCAATGCTCAAGAGAGTGGCGTATGTCTCTGTTTCTTTGAAGAGAATGAGAGTATCGGTAGATGTGTGAAGAAGAAGAAGAAGTAGAGAAGAGATTTATATAGAAGAAATGAAAATCAACGGTCAAAAGGCAAATCCGCCGGAAATGTAATTTCAGGCGAATTTAGGGTGTTTCCGGCGGATTTTTAAAATTCAAAATTGGCGCATCCAGGCTTTTCCGGCAGATTTTTATCCGCCGCAAACTTACCGGCGGAATTAGGGACTTTCCGGCGGATTTACCCGCCGCACATTTCCGGCGGATTTTGATTTTTTTTTCAAAAAAAAAATTCTTAAACCAGATCCGCCGGAAATATCTCGAAATCCGCTGGAAATGTTTGCGGCGGATGCAATCCGCCGGAAAGTCCCTAATTCCGCCGGTAAGTTTGCGGCGGATGCAATCCGCCGGTAAGTCCTACAATCCGTCGGAAAGTTTGCGGCGGATAAAAATCCACCGAAAAGTCTTGGAGGGTAAAACTGATTATTCTTGTAGTGAAATTCCAAAAATGTTGAAGTTGTAACCTATTAAACATGCAGGACCCTCGTTACAAGATGCAGCAAGATTGGAAGCCAAAGAAAGATATGGTTTTTGATAGTTTTGAGGATGCTTCGAGGTTCTGGCTTGATTACGGAGGAAGAGTTGGATTTGGAGTGAGGAAATATTATACGCATAAGAGAAAGGATGGTTCAACTTCTTCTTGTAGGTTTGTTTGTTCCAAAGAAGGGTTGCGTAAGCCAGACAAGCGGGATTATAAAACAGTGAATCCAAGACAAGAGACTCGAACAAACTGTGATGCAAGGTTGGGGCTTAAGAGTGTAAACAGAAAATTGGTAGTGCATGATTTTGTGGAAGAACATAACCATATTTTACAACTACCGGAAACAACTCATATGTTGCCATCTCAGCGAAAAATTTCAAAAGTCCAATGCCAGCAAATTGAACTAGCAGATGATGCTGGCCTACAACAAAGAAATTCATTTGATTTGATGAGTAAAGAAGTTGGGGGTAGAACCAACTTGGTATATATTCGCCTTGATCAAAAAAATTATCTCCGAAAAAGAAGGCAAAGGAGTTTGATACAAGGAGAAGCCGGTTATCTATTGCAATACTTTCAAAGAAAGTTGGTTGAAAATCCAACTTCTTACCATGCCTATCAAATGGATGTTGAAGATCAAATCACCAATGTATTTTGGGCAGATGCAGGGATGCTAATTGATTATGGGTATTTCGGTGACGTGGTTTCTCTTGATTCAACATATTGCACAAATAGCTCTCATAGACCACTAGCTATGTTCTCAGGATTTAATATCATACTTTAATAAGTGCATGTATGGCTATGAAGATGAAGAACAATTCCAAGAAGGTTGGGAAACTCTCCTTGTAAAGTATGATGTTAAGGAAAACAATTGGTTGCAAAGAGTGTACACTATTAAAGAGAAATGGGCATCTTGTTACATGAAGAAGGCTTTTACATTAGGAATGCGAAGCACCCAACTTAGTGAAAGCGTGAATGCGGATATTAAAAATTTTATGAATGTGGACTTGGATATAATCAAGTTTTTTAAGCGTTTTGAAGACGTTGTAGAAGATAAACGATATAATGAATGGAAGTGTGAATATGAAGCACGCCAAAAGGTTCCAAGACTCAAGAACTCGTATCCGGATATCTTGCAACAAGTGTCTGAGCTTTATACCCCTACTATTTTTGACATTTTCCAACATGAGTATGAGTTGTTTGAAGAATGTATTGTGAAGAGCATCAATGTAACACCCCTTTTTCTACCCCTTTGTTTATTTGACGAAAAATCAGAGTACGCAAAAAAAATCTTTTTCTTTTATTACACCAAAAGGAGTGTCACATTTCATCCAAAAACCAATAACAATAAATGAATAAATAAAAACATTTAACAACCATAACATCCTAGCAAACTAATCAAATGGCCACAAATGACTCTATTGACCAACCCCGAGTGCTACATATCAGAGCAGACACCGACCCGACTACGTGAAGGTAAAATGCCTTCACTCGAACTCACCTGTAAACATACCACAGAAAGGGGGTGAGATATCTCACACATAATAGGAATAAATGATAGGGCATATGATAGAATATGACACCTATGTCTACCACGTCAACTACAAAACATCACATACAATATCAAGGGCAGAACAGGCATTTATCACATTAAGGGCACAACAGTCAATTGCATCATCGTCAGTACACAAATCATCAGCAGTAGTATAAGCCATCGTCAGTAACATCAAACAATCGTCAGTCATGAGAACATGCATGAAAATGCAGATGCATGTGGTACCAATCATCGTCTGTAATCATAGTCTATAAATTTTAGGCCGAAGCCTCATCGTCTGTAATCATCGTCCGTAAATTTTAGGCCGAAGCCTCATCGTCTGTAATAATGCATATGGAATGCATGTGACACCATGAACAACGCACTAAAGCAATCATCAGCAACACAACAATTATTATTATTTTGGTCATAGACCCATCGTCCGTTATATTGCCAATAAAATAGGCACATCGTCTGTCATATCATCGCCAGTAAACATCAACGCATCGTCAATAATTATCAAACATCGAACATCGTCAGTAGACACCAAAGGACATCATCGGCCTTACGCACTCAAAATAGTTTTCAATGACAACTTTCAAATATAATAATTTTCTAAAATATTTTGAGACACCAAAACGCCTAAACGGACACCTTTGACAACACCAGAGACCAACGTCGGAAGATAGTTCATACTGCCCAGAAATTAAAATATTCAGGTGGGCACCTGAATAAGCTTCACAACGCATTTTGAAACGTTCAAAACGGATAACCGAGTCAAAAGATATGACCAAAACAATTTTAGGAAAAATCCACCAAAACCGGAACGGCAACGGGCGCCAACGGCCAGAAACAAAGTCAGGCGCAAAGGGCGCAACTGACGCGGACAACACGGAACAGCAACGAAGTCGGGCGAAACGGGTAACGAAGTCGGGCCAATGCGCAACAGACACGAACAACACACGGAACGGAACAGACGCAGAAACCACGTATTTTGGCGAATTAATTAAAATAGCAAACGACATCGGATTTCAACAAATGAATACTCGTTGGAAAGCTCTATGTGTGTAGTTTTCATTCCTAAGTTCAGTTTTTCGAAAAGAGTGTTCAGTAAGTACAGTTTTTTCAATTTACAACACTAGTACCAGAATTCGGACAGAATTGTTTAGTCATTTTGAAATCAAACTTTCTCCCTCGTTTCTCAGTGAAATTTAGTAAACCCAGTGCCTAATTTGTAGGTAATTGTGTCTAGTTTTCAAAAAGACAAACCATATAATTTTTAGACAACTAGAACATTCACGATCACCGAATTACTGAACTTAGACCCAAAACCGCACCCAGAATTTTCCAGCAATATCTAAGGGCGCCTAGGACCCATCCCAAATCAGATTTTTCACCAAATCATCCTAACACTTTAAATCCCCAAATAAAATCCATCAAGCCAATCATTAAATCAAAATCATTGGGCCACTTGGCCATCATCATAATCATCAAAAATCACTCCAATGCCACAAAATCAATAAAACAAGTAGTTGGCATGCGATCATGTTATAAACAACATCAACACTAAATTTTCATAATTAGCAACCATGATCAACAATCAAACATAGAAAATTGAAGAGGCATGCAATCATTCATCACACAAAGGAAATCAACATGCCCATCATCATAATCATCATAAATTTGCATAGATCTAAGTACGGCAACATAAAGGAATTCAATCATGCAAGTTACATCAAATCGACATATTCATGGCAACTAAGTGCCTATTCCCATAAACCCTATCATGAAAAACCCATTAGGTTAGAGAATCTCCCCCTTACCTTGAAATTAGATGAGCACTAAACTTGGAGATCGAGTCACCAATTGAGAAAGCACAACCCTCCTCTCCTCTTCCTTAGATCTAACGAGATTCCTCCTTGGATGATCACTAGCAACGAAATTACCAAGCTCCTCCCTCCTCTCTTGCTGCCCGTACACTCCTCTCCTAGCTTTTCCTTAAGCCTCTCCTTCAAAATCTCTTGATTGTTTTCTAAAAGGTGTGAATGAATGACCTAAACCCTAACTCTTAAGCATATATAGGCGCCTAGGATCAAGGGATTGGGTCATGGGCTTTTCTTCTACCACTTAAACCTAATTGGATAATTAAGTTATGCCACCTCCTAATTAACCAAATAAATCCCCTAATTATTTTAATACCTCTCCACATTTATATTTCTACTAATTAAAACCACCAATTATTTTATTATTATTTCTAACACCCAAATCCTATTTTATTAATTAAATAAATACTAAATAAATATTTAATTAAATTTGGGGTGTTACAATCAACACACAATCAAGTATTGTCCCCATCTTATCAGGATGGCCACAGAAGCATGTAGAAGTGAAGAAGCATTCATGTTCCTTAGCAAAGTCACTGATGTATTGGACAAACGTGTTTTAGAGTTTCAAAATAATCAAGTAAGTCTTGCTCAAGTGAATGGGTTGCTTAACAAGTTTAAAGAGATAGAAATTAGTAATGATGGTTCAACACAAGTAAAGGGGTTCAAGAAAAAAGAAGGCAAGAAGGGTTCAAGACATATGAAAGGATGGGAAGAGTGCCAACCTACCAAAAGAAAAAAAACGTGGATCAAGTGCTTCACATACTCAAGAACCTTCCTTGGTATTAACTTTATCTTTGTCATGAAAAAATGTCAAACGCATTTACTTCAATTGGTGATTTTTTTTATCATGCAGAATGACTGCGAAGGAAAAGTTTCAAAATGTAACCGAAGAAAGGTTGAGCTCCAACCTACCAACAGAATTGTGAATGGTGGCTCAAGTGCTTCACAAAGCCAAGAGCAACATGACATGCCCAATAAAAGTGCACCTTTCAATTGTGAAAATGACTTCTTAAGTCAATTTGGTGTCACTAGTTATACTAGTTTATTGATGGGACAACACGGTGATGATATCACAACAACATTGATCAATCCATAGAGATGTAATACAAGCATAATTTGGAGTTGTGCAACTTCTTTTGACAAGTTTATTGGGCATGGTTTTTGGGATAGATTTTTTGGAGGGATATAGGTGTTTTCATATGTGCAGTCATATAGTTCTTTTGATGTTTCTATCTTTGTTAACTTGAAGCTCATCATTAGAAATAGGTACCGATGAAATGTTATCAGACAGAAATGGATTGAGTTGTATTTCAGCATTACTAAGTAACAATTTGCAAATTGGTTGTTAGCTTTTATGCTAAAGTTTTAAGACAAAAAGGGAAGTGAAACAAGATGACCGTAATATCATATTCAATTTGGAACTTCATTAATATCATATCCAATTTGGAACAGTTTTACAGCCAACAACTTAAGCCTTTTACAACCCCATTACACAATTTTACAACAAAGAAATCAAATGCATTTATGCTTGAGCCTTGAGTCTTCCTTTTCTTCTTTGCTTGAGACATCTTTGCTGGAGACTTCTTTGCATGAGCCATTAGATTAATTTTGCTGCATAATGTAATTAGGAGTAATTGGGAAGACCACAGATAAGAAGCCAACACAAACAAGCCATCATCAGTACCAACCACAAAAGTAATCAGCAAGTTCGGTGAAATGGTGAAGAAAATTGGATCAATTGCACTTTGCCATGAAAAATAACTCTACCTGCTGCAAAGTAACTTTACCATTTCTTGTGTCCTATAAAACTTCACCTTCTACCATCTTTTCGATTTTTGGGTGTTTCTTCTGATGAATCCAATCAGATATATTTTCTGATCTTCGTATCCACTTCCATGGCTTCCGTCGGCGCCGCTTCCATGACTGCCGTCGTCGGCATCGTTATACCTTTGTTTTTCAATGACCCTGTTATTCGCGTGTGAGAGAGAGTTGAACTAAACTTGTTTTTTTTTTGTCATTTATCATCATAGCCACTCATTTGATCTAATGGCTGAAATTCCTGCTGTAGAAAACTGCCGTAGAAAATGGCTTTGGAGGATCCGGATCCCATTTTATTCTAGTAAAAAATGGCTTTGGCTTATGTTACTGAGTCTTTTCCTTAGTAACTCTTACTAAACAAATAATAGTCATTGGATTCTCAAACTTTTAATGAAATTTAATCTAATGATTAGTCTTGAATAAGGGCATTGTTGTAATCACAGTTATTATTTGTTTTAATTAAATTAAATTAAATTAACCATTAAATCAGGCCCTATTTTTTAGGGACAGTTACAAAACTAAATCAGAATTTGTTTCCACGTTCTTCTCTTTCACGTTTCCTCTTTTTTTCACGTTCTTCTTCTCTTTTCCACATTCTTCATCATCTTCACGTTCTTCTTCTTTTTCACGTTCTTTTTTTTTGGGATTTGCAATTCCTCATCATCTTCTTCTTTTTGTTTCAAATAGTGTTCTGCAGGTTGGTTTCTTCTTCTTCTTTCCAGGCTGGTTTTGCTGCAATTAAATATTGTTATGCAAAACTGTGGTTAGTGGCATCTAACCACAATTATGCATATTTGTGGTTAGTGGCCACTAACTATTGCTATGCACATTTGTGGTTAGTGACATCTAACCACAGTTATGCATGTCTGTGGATAGTGGCCACTAACCATTGCTATGCACATTTGTGGTTAGTGACATCTAACCACAGTTATGCATATCTGTGGATAGTGACCACTAACCATTGCTATGCACATTTGTGGTTAGTGACATTTATGTTGAGTATTTGTAATTCATTTACTGCTTTTTAGTAAAATTTGTAATAAAGGGTATATTGGTCTTTTCACTGTAATTGTTTTAGTTGTATTTTGGATTATTGGTTGTAACTGTTCAGTTGGTGTGCAACTGATTACATTTGGTTAATACACACTGTTTGTAATACATACACTTGTTACTCGGATTAATTGAATTAGTTTTCATTCTTCAGTGCTGTAGCTACTTTCTTTCTTCTCTGTGCTCGTGTTCTTCTGTTCCTCTGCTAGGGTTTCCTCCTTCCCCCTTTCTCTTCTCCCCAAATCCAAAGTGTATCTGTGTGTGTGTGTATGTCCAGGATCTGAGATTCAACATGGTATCATGAGCTTTGTAGAGAAACACTGGGAAACACGAGAGAACGCGAGGTTGTGCGAGATATCGTAACTTCAAATCTCATCGGTTTGAAGTGCGAATCGAAAGGAATCACCACTTGATTCCTAGGGTTAGGGAAACACGAGCGTTGGTGAGGTTTCTTGAGTGAGAGAACCACAGATCCACCATGAACGGAGGAAAGGGAGGTTTTACGACGCATCTCCCTGTATTCCACGGTTCCAATTGGAACCGGTGGTCGATCCAGATGCGAGTACTGTTTGGAGCACAAGACGTCCTCGATCTAGTGAACGACGGTGTGACGGTGCTCGCAGAGAACGCTACGGAGGCGCAACAGAATGCGCACCGTGAGCGAAGGAAGAAGGACCACAAGGCGCTCTTCTACATCCACCAGTGTGTAGATCCGAAGGTTTTCGAGAAGATCTCAGAGTCAACGACTTCAAAGGATACTTGGGATCTACTGGTGAGATGTTATGGAGGCGACGCGAGGGTGAAGAAGGTCAAGCTACAGGCACTGCGCAAGCAGTACGAACTGCTCCAGATGAAACCTAGTGATAAGGTAGGTGACTACGTGTCTCGCGTAGTCACTGACAAATCATATGAAAACCTGTGGAGAAACGGTTACAGAAGAAACAATAATGGAGAAGGTACTTCGATCCCTCACTCTTCAGTTTGATCATATAGTGGTAGCTATTGAACAAGCCAAGGATACCTCTGCAATGAACATAGAGGAGTTGCAAGGTACCCTAGAGGCACATGAAATGCGTCTCAGTGATAGAGGACCTGAGAAAGAAAGTGATCAGGCACTCAAGACTCAAACCAGTAAGAAAGGGACTGGTGATAAGTCAAACTGGAAGGAGAACCAGTGGAAGAAAAAGAAGCAGCAATGGCTGAACAAGAAGAATACTGAGGGGTGGTACTGCAGAGAAGGGGGAGTCTGCTGGTAAGGGAGGGAAGAAGTATGAGAAGGGGAAATTTGATAAGAAGAAGGTCAAGTGCTACAACTGTGACAAGTACGGGCACTTGCAGATGAATGCTGGTCCAACAAGGAGAACCAGAAACAAGAGGCTAACATAGCCAAGGGTGACTCTGACAATGAGCCAGTCCTGCTGATGATGGAAACAGTAGCTGTTACTGTGGTGGAGGAGCTGTGGTACCTAGACACAGGCTGCTCCAACCACATGACAGAGAATAAGAGGTGGTTGACAAACTATGACAGCAGCAAGAAGACCAGGATCAGGTTGGCTGATGACAGGTACTTGCAAGCAGAGGGTATGGGAAACATCATGGTGAAGAAGAAAGATGGTAAATCAGTAGTAATAGAGGAGGTCTGGTATGTGCCTGGCATGAGGATCAACTTGATGAGTGTGGGGCAACTCATTGAAAAGGGGTTCTCAGTGAACATGGAGGATGGGCTGCTGCAACTCTATGACAAGAATAAAAGGCTGATTCTGAAGTCACACCTAGAGAAGAACAGGACATACAAGGTCAGCATCAAGGCAGCTGAGATTGAATGCTTTGCTGCAACTGAAGGTGCAAGTGATAGTGCCTTGTGGTACAAGAGGTATGGCCACCTAAATTACAGAAGTTTAGGTAGTTTACATACAAAAAACCTTGTTGTAGGAGTTCCTGCAGTAGCTGCAGTTAACAAATCTTGTAATATTTGCATGAGAAGCAAACAACCAAGGCTGCCTTTCACATCAGAATTGCCACCAAGGGCAACACATGCCTTAGGTGTGGTACATTCTGATGTGTGTGGGCCCTTGGAAGTCCCTTCCCTAGGAGGAAACAAGTATTTTGTTTCCTTTGTAGATGAATACACTAGGATGATTTGGATTTATCTGATCAAAGCAAAGAGTGAAGTGCTTGATCAGTTTAAGAACTTAGCTGAGAAACAGAGTGGTTGCCAGCTTAAGATTCTCAGAACTGATGGTGGAGGGGAGTACAACTCAGCAGAATTCAAGAAGTTTTGTGAGGATCAAGGGATAGAGTATGAAGTAACTGCCCCCTACACGCCTGAGAGGAGGAACAGAACATTGATGGACATGGCAAGGTGTATGCTGAAAGAGAAGAGCCTGCCTAAGAGCCTATGGGGTGAAGCTGTTACAACAGCAGCCTATATCCTCAATAGGTGTCCAACCAAGAGACTTAAGGAAGCTGTCCCTCTTGAGGTGTGGTCTACCAAGAAGCCAAGTGTAGGACACTTGAGGATATTTGGAGCATTGTGCTACAAGCACATCCCTGATGAAAGGAGTAGGAAATTGGATGACAAAAGCTCTCCAATGATCTTTGTTGGATATCATCCCACAGGGTCTTACAAGCTGTATTGCCCAGCAACCAACAAGATTGAATTCAGTAGGGATGTGGTCGGGATGTGGTCGTAAGGGAATCTGAAAGTTGGGATTGGGAAGGTGGCAACGTCAGCACAATTGCACCAGAACCAGTGCTGTTTGATGAACCTGAAACTGAAGCACCAGTTCAGGAACAAGAAACTGCTCCTGCTGCAGCTGAAGTGACTCAGCAACAGCAGGAAAACAGTGATTCTGACTCAGAGGAGGATCAGGAGGTGCATGGAAGGCCTCAAAGTCAAAGAGTGCCTCCAAGGAGGCTAGCTGAGTATGACTTGACAGCTGACAACCAAGTTGACAGTGAAGGGGAACTGGTACAGCTTGCAATGTTAGCAGATGTTGAGACACTTAGCTACACAGAAGCATTGAAGGAGAAAGTGTGGGTGGCTGCCATGAAGGAGGAACTCAGTTCAATAGAGAAGAACAAGAGCTGGAAATTGACTGAGTTGCCTAAGGATAAGAAAGCAATTAGTGTCAAATGGGTGTTTAAGGTGAAACTAAACTCAGATGGCAAGATTGCAAAGCATAAGGCTAGATTAGTAGCCAAGGGATTCCTTCAAAGGGAAGGACTTGACTACTTTGAAGTGTTTGCCCCAGTTGCTAGGCATGAGACAATTAGGATGGTAATTGGTCTAGCTAGCAATAAGGGACGGGGACTACACCACCTAGATGTAAAGTCTGCCTTCCTAAATGGTCCATTGGAGGATGAGGTGTATGTGTTGCAGCCTCCTGGATTTGAGAAGAAAGGACGGGAACAACTAGTGTATAAGCTGCATAAGGCACTATATGGCCTTAAACAAGCACCTAGAGCATTGAATAAGAGGATAGATGTCTTCTTCCATGGACTAGGCTACAGGAAGTGCATAGTGGAGTATGGAATATATGTCAAAGATTCTGAAAATGGTGATAAGACCTTGATCTGCCTCTATGTTGATGATATGCTGATCACAGGTAGCAACATTGCAGAAATCAGCAAGTTGAAGAAACTGCTGAATGCAGAATTTGAAATCACAGACCTTGGAAGGGTGAATTACTTCCTTGGGATGCAGTTTGTGTATGAAGACAGTGGGATAATACTGCATCAGGCTAAGTATGCTGGGGAAATCTTGAAGAGGTTTCAAATGGTGAACTGTAAGGCTGCTGTGACACCAGCTGAGGTCAATTTGAAGCTGGAAGCAGATACAGATGGTGAAGAGGTAGATCCTACACTGTTCAAACAGATTGTAGGAAGCCTGAGATATTTGTGCAACACAAGGCCTGATTTAAGTTACTCTGTGGGAGTTGTCAGCAGGTTTATGAGCCAGCCCAAAATGTCTCATTACCTTGCTGCAACAAGGATTTTGAAGTATCTTAAAGGCACGGTTAAGTCTGGAATTTTATTTCCAGCAGGGAAGAAAACTGGTGAAGCTGATGGCAGTTTAGTTGGGTACTCAGATGCTGATTGGTGTGGGGACAAGGTGGATAGAAGATCCACAACTGGCTATGTGTTCTTGTGGAACAAGGCTCCAATCTCTTGGTGTTCCAATAAGCAACCTGTGGTTGCATTGTCTTCCTGTGAATCTGAGTATATAGCAGGTGCAGTGACTGCATGTCAAGCAATGTGGCTGAGCACACTAATGCAGGAACTACAAGTGACAGTAAACAGCCCAGTTACATTGCTGATAGACAATAAACCAGCAATTAACTTGGCCAAGAATCCTGTGCTACATGGGCGCAGCAAACACATTGATACTAAATTTCATTTTCTGCGTGAACAGGTTGAGAAAGGTAGCATTGCAGTAGCCTACTGCAACACTTAGCAACAGGTGGCTGACATAATGACTAAAGGGCTCAAAACTGAGCAATTTCTGAAGTTGAAGATGGAGCTGGGAATGATCAATTTCTGAATCTGTGATTGTTACTGAATTAAGGGAGGGTGTTGAGTATTTGTAATTCATTTACTGCTTTTTAGTAAAATTTGTAATAAGGGGTATACTGGTCTTTTCACTGTAATTGTTTTAGTTGTATTTTGGATTATTGGTTGTAACTGTTCAGTTGGTGTGCAACTGATTACATTTGGTTAATACACACTGTTTGTAATACATACACTTGTTACTCGGATTAATTGAATTAGTTTTCATTCTTCAGTACTGTAGCTACTTTCTTTCTTCTCTATGCCCGTGTTCTTCTGTTCCTCTTCTAGGGTTTCCTCCTTCCCCCTTTCTCTTCTCCCCAAATCCAAAGCGTGTCTGTGTGTGTGTATGTACAGGATCTGAGATTCACAAATTTAACCATTGACATCTAATCAATTATGCATATCTGTGGTTAGTGGCCACTAACCACTGCTATGCACATTTGTGGTTAGTGACCACTAAGCATTGCTATGCACATTTGTGGTTAATGAACGAAGTTTTTCTTTTGGGTGAAAAAAAAATCGAGCAGATTTTTTTTATAATTTTTTTAGGTAAATGACCGTTTTTGCGGTGAGTGATTTTGCCGTTGAAGGAGGAGTGAGTTGTTGCGGTGAGTGATTTTGCCGTTTCCTTATTTAGTGGATTTTTGTTTCAGGCGGTTTTTTTGGAAGAATGAAACCACAAATAAAACGGCTCCATGATTTAGGGAATGGTTCCACAATTTTTGGGTTTAATTAAGATTTTCCTGATTTTGTTTTGACTTTTTTTTTAATTATTATGGAAGTTACCTCTATAGTCTTTTAGTAAGAATTACTAAACAAATGTTTAGTACTATAAGTCATACTCCCACGTGATGTTTCTAAATTTTATTTTTACCGTTATAACTTATAAATTTGGTATTGGTTAGTGTTAAGTTTGTTTTTAAAGACGAGCGGAAATTTATTTTTCGTTGAAAAATAGTTGCAAGTATGTCATCTCATTCGGGAGAATTATAGGAAGATTTTTTCGGGATCTTTAGCATTTTCTTTTAAAAAATAGAACGCTGCATTGAAGGTTTTTACACTGTTAAACTTTTGGTCAAAATATTGTTCTTTATATAATTTTTTAAGATTTTTTATTTGAGGTACAAAGAAAAGAAATGTTTTCAAATTGAAAGGTTTTATCTTTTACGAAAATAAATCTGAATGAAAGACTCAAGTCATGCTCAATGGTCGTTCATAGTGGCACGTGCTTTGAAACCTTTTTACGAAGAATATTGAACATTATTTTTGAACTCTGCTCTCTTTTTTCGTTTTGTTGGGTGTTTTTAGAACAGTGTCGAGAGGAAGACAAAGCCAAGTTTGGTGTTGAATGTTTTTTATTTTGATGATAAAAATTCCAACCTTCAACCTTTCAATGTCTGCTCCCTTTTTTATTTGAAAACAATTCAAAGTTGAGTTTGAGTTGTATAAAGTTCTTCTAAGTTCGACTAGCAACCCCATCAAAAAATCTCGAGTCTTTTTACAACAATTTGCTTATGGACAAAACATTATTAGTGTGGTTGGTAAAAACTAAACCACTAACAACCGAGTTGAATACAATGACAATTTTGTAAATAATTAAAGTGAATCTGGTTAATGTTAAATCATTTGTCTTAACAACCGATTTAAAATGTGAATATTTTGAGATGAGTAAGGATATTCATGAATTGTTAATTTGGGTCGATTTTGGCGAAACTCTCGTTACCCGACCTAATTAAATTTGATCGATTTGGGTTGGGTTAAAAACCCACAAACCCCAACCAACCCAACCCGATGATGAATGAGTTGGCTCGGGTCATGTCATTGGGTTATGAGCCATAATTTTAAATATATATAATTAAATTAAATGACATTATATATCATACGAGTCGGTTTGGCATGATAAGTGTGATCCATGCCTATGTTCCAAAAGGAGTCATTAGCGCGCCTTCCCCTTCCTCTATGAACTCTTTGAGGTATTAATGGATTTGGGACCCATCAAGAATCCTCATCTTAGTGCCCCTATGAGGAGGAGGAGGAGCCTCTTATAAAGGATACCATAGCACCCTAGAAAACGACCTCGCCATTGATTGTAACAAGTCCCTTGGCACCAAGATCCAACAGTGCTGATCTGATCGGGGGAAACAATGCTCCTAATCGAATTAGGCGACGAAACATCACCTCATTTAAAAAACTTGGGACGTCTTTAGACTACAAAGCTGATCTAAGTATTGCTATTAAATCCACAACAAAACTGATCTTTCTAGAGAATATAAACAATTAGCTTCCTGTGGCAGCAAATGAACTGGATGCATAGTAGCTCGAAGGATGCCTTTAGACTTCAAATTCTTTAAGAATTAAACGTATATAGGGCTTGTGTACTGGTCCCGACCTGCTCCGATGAGCTGACCCGCCGAGGTCTACCGTCGAGCTTAAATCGAGACCAAGCTGACCTACGGGATGAACTCCAATTATCTAAGCTCCCCCCTTTATGCCTGATCAAGTCGGGAGTACGCCACGAATGTCAATAAATGCTAAGTCTAGAGGTTGGGGATTGCGTTGTTTCTTGTATGAGCCGGTTTGGAATCAAGCTGCTAAGTTGGGTTGGCACATTATCAACCCATGTCCAGCTTCTGTAAGAGGTAGTTACTAACAAATACTTTAGCATGAAGTACTGATGTACTACTTCCAGAAAAGAAGGTATGATCTCCTACATTCAAGGATGCGTTCTAGCTCATCTCAACTGCAGAATAATCACCATAAATATGGGGCATGACCTTAGGTTTGGTCATTTCACTTTTAGCCTATTCACTACAAGAATAATTGATTTTTTCGGCTAGGACTTTCCGGCGGATATGGATCTGCTGCAAAATTTCCGGCGGATTCTAGGCATTTCTGGCGGATTTTATCCGCCGCAAAGTTACTGGCGGAATAATTGGCGTTTGCGGCGGATCAATATTCGACTTGGTTTTTGTGGCGGATTTATCGGTTTTTGCGGCGGATTTGGGATTACAAAAATTTATTTTTTTTACGAGATTTTAACAATCCGCCGGTAAGGTTATTTCCGGCGGATATTTGCCAATTTTGAATTTCAAAAATCGCCTCAAATCCCCCTCCGTCCGCCGCAAATCCCCTAATCCGCCGCAAATCCCATAAATCCGCCAGTAACTGCCGTTTCCGGCGGATCTTGCCTTTTGACCGTTTGACTTCGTTTCTCCTATATAAACCCCTTCTCCCATTCTTCTTCACACCTCTACCAATACTCTCATTCTCTTGATACGACACTCTCTTAATACGGCACTCTCTTGAGCATTGTCGGCAGCGGCTCCAATAGAGTGGCGTATGTCTCAATTTCTTTGTAAAGAAATTTCCACATTGTCATGATCACCCCTTCATCTTTTTCGTTAAAAGTAACCCATTTATCAGCAAAAAGCTCCTCCTCATTATTTCCACCACAAGAGACATATACGCTCATCAAACACTCGGTATCATCCTCCAACTTAACAATCCGTCATTGCAGTTCCTCAAACTTTCTATTTAGAGATTCAACCATCCAGATTTTTGTACTTTGCGGCGGATATTGGGCACTTTCCGGCGGATATTTTGCGGCAAAAATTTGTGCCTTTTCCGGCGGATTATCCGCCGCAAAGTTCCGGCGGATTTTGCGGCGCCACTAAATCCGCCGCAAAGCGTTTGCTTTGAGTTGGCTACCGGCGGCAAAATTCTGCCGCAAAGTCCAAATATCCGCCGCAAATTTGGCTTTTGCGGTGGATTTTGCCCGCCGCAAAGTCCAATTTTTCTTGTAGTGATTCTCACACTTACTCTTCTGTGAGTCCTTTAAGCCTTAAACCGAGTTAGGCATTAAAGAGTCTTTTGCAGGCATAACCAGTCTGTTGGAACTTTAAGGTGTTTCCCACTGCGTGAAGAGGAGAGCCACCATTGTGCTAATTTGAGTATTAACACAATCAAATATGTTTCATAAACAAATTTGTGAGTACCTAAGACCCTTTTTCATTTATGGTTTCTTAGTGTTTTGCATATAATGATTTTTGGTTTCCACAAATTAGGTTTTGTGGAAGAGGAAGAGAGACCAGAGATTAAGCTGTCCAAAAAATGCAGACTAAAATGTCCCATTTTGAAATTTTCAAAAAAAAATTTGGGAGAGACAAAATTAGGCCAAAATAAAGGTTACATGTCATTTAACGTGCCATGTAGGCATATAACATGACACATAGAGAATGTTAACTTGTTATAGAATAATTTGTAACTAAAAAAATTGTAGAGTGAATACCCAATTTCGTCTCTGACAAAAAATTCGGTGTCTAATTTGGCCCCTGAGAATAATTGATATTAAAATTAGTCCCTGACATTACAAACACGGGACACGTTTGTCCCACTGTTAGTCTATGTTGAAAGTAAGTTGTTTAGGCACTGATGTGTCACGTTAATTTGATGACGTGATCGTTAGAGTTGCCTGTGTGGCCATATTAATGAGTCAAATTTTAAAGGACTCATTAAGATCCCTAATATTTCAAATTTTGCGCCAAATTGGTCCATCCTGTTTGGCTTAAATTGACCTCATTTGCCTCACTATTTGAACTCTAACCCTCATTTTTTCACCTCTAATGTTGTTCATCATGAAACTTGCACAGAAATACACGAAACTGAAAGTAGTGAAAGTATTTTGCTTTGCTAGAAATGGATTGGAGGTGAAAAGTGGGGGTTAGGGCTCAGATGGAGAAAATGATGAGTCAAATTAAGTTAGACACGAGGGACCAATTTGGCCCAAAATTTGAAATGTTAAGGACTTAAATGAGTTCTTTAAAATTTGACTCATTAATATGGCCACACAGGCAACTCTAACGATCACATCATCAAATTAACGTGACACATCAGCGCCTAAACAACTTACTTTCCACATAGACTAACAGTGGGACTAATTTTGATATTAATTATTCTGGTAAAATCTAATTAATTTTTCTAACATGACAATCCAGATCCTTTCAGTGGCACTTCACTAACCTTGCCTGCGTCGTGCGTTTCGTTAACCTCTTCCATTTGGAACTGAAGCACTCAATGCGCAATCCCGCTGCCACTTGTTCCTTCCCAGGTTTCCTATGTTCTCCAATCTGCCACCCCAATCAACTTCCTTTTCTTAGACTCAACCCTCCCTCCTCCAGAAGATCTCCACCTTCCATTCAATGCGCCGTTCGATTCCGCCCCTGCATCGATATCCACAAGGTACCCTTTTTTTCTTTCTCAATTTTAACCCTTTTGCTTTATGTGCTTACCAATTTATGAGACAAAGGAACTATTTTTAATTTGTGTGTGATTTTGGGGGAATGATATTAGGAGCTAATGCTCATTGTGTTATTATGACAGGGGAAAGTGAAACAAATTGTTGGGTCAACTCTTCAGGATTTGAAAGGGGATGGTGGGTCAAATGACCCAGTGACCAATTTTGAGTCTGATAAATCAGCAGCTGAGTATGCCACTCTTTACAAACAAGATAGACTCACTGGTGGTCATGTTATCATGCTTGGTGCTGACCCTTTGAGTCAAGCTGCTGCCCTTCAAGCATTGCATGCTTATCCAGGTATTCTCCTTTGTTGCCTATATTGTTTTTTAAAATTATTTTAACACACGCAAATGCAACTAGAAATCTAGAAAGGATTGATTTTGATCACTTGGGGGGCTATGTATGGTAGTTAATGAGACGGAAAATGGATTCTAGGGATTACTCCGGTAAAATCCAGTCTCTAAAGCAGGAACTCCAATGATTAGAATGGAATTCGGAACATTAGAGAAAGTTTAGAGAGAACTAGAGAGTTTTTAGAGAGAAGATAGTATTTGTGAAATGTTGATTGATTATCAAATGGGGCACTAGGACAAGCTAAATACAACCATCAAGGGTAAAAGAGTAAATGATGACATAAAATAAAATAAACCCATAAAACTAATTATTATATTCCTGTTACAATACTCCCCCTTTCAAACATCCTTGTCCTCAAGGATGAGTAATAACAAGTGCCATGCTTTGGAGGTAAAGTCTTCCATTTCAGCAAAACCATTGGAGCAAGAGCACTTCCTTTGTAGGTCATCTTCCTGTGAAAAATAGCTACAAAAGCAAATTGGTCAAGAACTAGCTGAGAGCGCTTCAGTGATGAGTGTGCAGCAACTAAGTGACCATAAATTCGTCCTCTATCGATCATTTTTCTGTGAAAAATTGCCATTGAATCCTCACATTTCAGATTTGGAAGAATTGGCATTGGAACATAGTGGGCTGAAACCAAAATAGGTGCCATGCAAAATTTTAGCAAATCACCAAGATGACTTGTTGATCCAATTCCTTCATAATATGCAGCAACATCAATGGGAAATGCAACAACCATAACAAAGCTAGTGATCTCATTTTGTTGTTCAAGGCACTTTGTTGTTACCAAGCTCATTCTACAACTTACTAGAGGAATGTGAATTCGACCTCGGTCAATCATTTTTCTGTGATAAACATCAACCACATAACAAGTTTGACATTCAAATGTAATCACAAAAAGAAAATCATGTTCATGATTATGGAGGACAACTTTGAAAGCCAGCTCGAGTTGAAAGAGTAGAGGAGATCTCCTTGGTAAATGATGTGTGGTAGTATAAATGTGGATAACAACCATACAATACCCAACTCTATCACTTAGTTTCACAAGCTCCTTAATTTTCATCAAGTGAGATAAATCTATCAACATCTCCCTTGAAATCTGTTTAATAACCAACCCTGTCTCAGTACCTTGAGAATGATTAGCAGGAGCAAGAATATAGTTGTCACAGTCTTGAAGGTGGCATAAAAGCATTGGAATAAAATTCACATACACAAGCTCCTGAATGAAGCGTCGTTGAAGCAAGGTTGCAATCTGAATGAAGCGCCGTTGTTTGCTCGTTGTTCGTCAACAATCTCCTGTGCAGGATCGGCAATGGGTTTGCTCATGTTTTCACTGGTTGCTGGCAGATCAACGCGAATTGGGGGTGAATCGCATGAGGGCAGAACTCCTTCTAGTTTCTCTGCGTTAACTCTTGACCCTTCAGATCTGATGAAATCAATTTCGGAAACCATCTGCTGCTGAGGTCCATAATTCTTTCTTACCAGGGCTTTAAGCTCATCCAAAATTTCCAGGCATTTATCGCAATTGGACAGAAGCTTTTCGTACGGTTCATTCATCTTCACCGGCACCAGATCGATGCTTTGATACCAATTGAGACGGAAAATGGATTCTAGGGATTACTCCGGTAAAATCCAGTCTCTAAAGCAGGAACTCCAATGATTAGAATGGAATTCGGAACATTAGAGAAAGTTTAGAGAGAACTAGAGAGTTTTTAGAGAGAAGATAATATTTGTGAAATGTTGATTGATTATCAAATGGGGCACTAGGACAAGCTAAATACAACCATCAAGGGTAAAAGAGTAAATGATGACATAAAATAAAATAAACCCATAAAACTAATTATTATATTCCTGTTACAGTTAACCTTGAAATTCCCTGATTTCATGCCTATATTTGTTTATTTAACATGGGAGGATGCCTTCATGTTATTTTGCGTTGCCGTTGAACTTTATGATTGGTGATATCTTTCGAACTTATAGATTTTTCCTCAACCAAACTTGCTGTGGATGTATGGTTAAAATTTAGGCGGTCTGCAAGTTGGAGGGGGAATAAATTCTGACAATTGTTTGAGTTACATTGAGGAAGGAGCAAGCCATGTCATTGTGACATCTGTAAGTTATTATATTTCTTATCCCCTTCTTCGTTTTATTATACACATTTAATTCGTCTGATGTCTGAACATTTTTCAATTGAGAAAACATGTCTCCCTAAATCTGTATAGATATAGATGATACTGTCATAGTACTCAAATCTACTTTGAAGATATATACTGCAATATGAAGAACACTTTCCCTTTCATTTTGAATCTTTGATAGAGTTTTTTTTTGTTTATTTCATTTATTTTGAATCTAGACTATGAAAACAAAGAAAAAAACCATACATTTGTCAAGGGGCAAGAAAAGCACATTAATATGCTTGGGGGGTCTCCAATCTTGATCTGTATCAACTGAGCCTATCCATTATTGGAAAAACATGTGGTATTTGTTAACACAGAATTATTCTATACATATATTTATTGATTCTGTCTCTACAGTATGTATTCAACAATGGACAAATGGATCTTGAAAGGCTAAAAGATCTTGTTCGGATTGTTGGAAAAGAGAGGCTTGTGTTGGATCTCAGTTGCAGAAAAAAGGTACAAATGGTTTTCTTTATATTTGACGGTGAATTGTATTCAACAAAAGGTAATGCATGAAGAATAAATATTAATCATTTTAATAACAGGCTATAATGTATTCTAGTTCTCAAGGGCATGGGGGTGGGGGGTGGGGGATAATCAACTATCAGGACATAGTTTCGCCTGGTCATATTTGATACACATGTTAACAAATCAATTTTATGATGTTACGTAAGGCTTTGTTTGGGAGTTGAGAGGGAAACAGGAGAGAGGAAGGGAAGTTATTGGTTTAGACTCTAACCTTGTTTTAAAACACCCCCCTCCCAAACAGGGAAAGTGTTTATCATAACCCTTTTTACCCCCTCCTAAATCCCCCTCCAAACAAACCCTAAGGGTCCTAGACTCCTAATACTTCAATATATTTGATTTTGACCATTTAATTGAGCATTTCTTTTTAAGCACTTATGGTTTCCAGTGCTCAGGAAGGTGAATATGCAATTGTCACTGATAGATGGCAGAAGTTCAGTGACGTCTCACTTAATGCTGAAGTTATGCAGTTTCTTGCCAACTTTGCTGATGAGTTTCTGGTTCATGGTGTTGATGTTGAAGGAAAGAAGTAAGTAATAAACTTTGATGTCCAAAGTTAATTTCATATAAGAACAGTATCATGTTACTGAAATAGTCAGGACAGTAATGAATCCATATTTGAAAGGATAATCCACAATGTACTCCACAAAAAAATAGAAAAGCGTTCTGTATGTAGCTTGTTCTGTGTATTTCTTGGTTTCCTCATTGTTGCTATAGGACATTTTAAAGTTCTTTAAATTTTTCTTTTTGCATAGGTCTTCTCATTTACTATTTACATCCTTGTTTAACATTTTTCCCAGTATCCCACTTTTTCTAATATCTGAGAGGTCCCCCACTTTCATATGGTGAATATCTTCAATCAATTTTATAATAAGAAGATGCATTTTATAGATTTGAAATTTCTTTAATTCAACAATAGATTTGCAATTTTATATGAAGTATACTGGACTAATCAATTACTTATTCAGTAGTTTTATTTGGACTCGTGCCAATATCAAAATTCAAACTAAAACTCAAGCCGTGATTATGTATAAATGCCATCATAAGTTTAATTAATGATGGTGAAGCATTTTCCCATGAGTAGTTCTATGCTTGAAAAGAATGTGTCAGAATCAAACCTACACTAATCATTTTGTCGTTTATTTGGTCCGTTAATAGATATGAAATAAACAAGTTACATAATTACATTTGAGAAGATCAAACTAGTAGAAATGTTATTTGATTTAGCATTTTTTACGTCTCTTAGCCTTGTTGAATCAACAGTTGCTTATTAAACAAAAAGTCTATATTTTGTACTTCATTCTAAGTATTGTGGAAGTATGTCTAAAATTATTTGCTCTTGTAGATTGTGCAAAAATGCATCAGGCAATCGATGGCTTTGTTCAAGATAAACCCCATATGCATGCATTGAAATATTTCTGATGGTAAATGATTGCTCCTTGTAGGTTGGGAATAGATGAAGAGCTTGTGGCTTTGCTCGGCAAGCATTCACCGGTTAGTAGCCACCTATTGATTTTATTTTCAACTCTTAAGTTTTATATTGCGATTAAGTTTTCAACTGTTAACTTTTATGTTGAGACAGTTTTCAAATTGTCCAAATATCATCTATACCTATATAAAAGTTACCCCCTGTAACACCCCGATAATTCTAGTATGTAGAATCACTGAAATGCACTAAATGGCATACATCAGAGTAACTTCCTGTTATTGAAATATTGAACACAACTAAAACTTTCGATAATACATATCAAATAGTTCTTTGAACCTCATAAACTTCCTGAAAATGCTTAAGTTTCAAAACTTAAGACTTGTACATAATCCTGGTGTTCAATACTCAAAACATAAAGTAGCGGAAACGATTTTACAACTTAAACAATGAAAGTTATACAATCGATGTCATAACTAAATAAAAATACAAAGGGGTTAAGCGGAAATCCAATTTCCAATAGTTCCATGAGTCGCACCGGCTAACGGTGCTTTGTCGCCTTTGCTTTCCCCTGTTTATCTGTAAAAACCACAAATATGAAGGGTGAGATAAACATTATCCCAGTGAGTCCTATCGAGACCCCTTACTAACTCTAGCGGTTCATTATACGTTACTTTGATCTTGTGGCCCTAAAAAGCAACCACGTGGAAATATATTAAGTTCCTGTATCCTTTATGCTCATGGCCCTCCTAAGCGACACATGATATGAAGCATACAATATTTTGTTCCATGATTTTAGCATAACACCTCGGCCTACCTATTTTATAGGCACTTCTTTGGCTTTGGTGAACCCATCCCGCTATTTCTAGTGGGCGAAACCTCTTGAGTCTAGGTTTTGGGGCTCATGACTTCCCCTCCCCTAGTATGCTAATCCTCTAAGGGTCGTCACCCTTATCCTCTTGTATTTATTATACATTATATATACATGTACCCGCAATGGACCGTCAGTGATTTCAGTCATGTACCGTCTATCCTTCCATGAGGGAGGGCATTTTACCGTGAATTAACATTTCTTGACTTATGTTCTCTCGCGTTCTCTAAGTACGGTTTTCCGTTACGTTCATAACACACAAGTTTTCTATCAAACATGTTCAATCCCATGATATCAATATCTTTACATTGTTGGGGAACCTTGGGGAATGGATTAGAAGGGGATTGGAATCATTCGGAATGGACTAGAGGGTGTTTTGAAATAGGAAATCAGAAGGTCACGCACGACCCGTGCATATAGGCGCACGACCCGTGCGCATTTCAACAATAAGAGGTGAAGTTCCAGAACCAGGCGCACGATCCGTGCGTCAAGGAGCATGACCCGTGCGCAGTTAAAATACTTTTCGCGCACAGTCACAGATGGGGGCGCACGATCCGTGCGCAGAGGCACCCGATCCGTGCGTCTCCATCAGTTTTCCAGAAATCTGTATTTTCAAAGGCATTTCCGTTCCGTTCCGATTCCAATTTCCGTTCCGATCGAGACCCAAACTTAACATACATTAAAACAGCATATCACAGCAACACAATCAAGTCAATCCAGCACATTTCAAACACTCAAGCACATCCTTTATTGTTCAAAATCACAGTTTTCGGAAAACGGTTTTCGATTTATTCCCTGTCGAGACTAAAAATACACAACGATTGATTTTCGAAAATGTGGAGACTCAGAACACAAACACATTCCCTAAGCGAGTTATAGAACTCACATTTTCTTGATGACAATAACACACTCAGAATTAGCAAGGCAGTCACCGAGAACTCTACGAACGGTTCCGAATTCACTCCAATATCCCCAACTCGAAAACCCAGCACTCTAATTTATTGAACTCAGAACCAAACACCAAATTGCTTCTTAGGTTGCTCCAATGTGAAATGTAGTGGCTGGAGTACGTTCTAACACCCTCCCATTGAACATGCAAAGGACAACTTTCAGAATTGGGTCAAATGAATCTTTGTTGGTCTTTAATGGTGACTTTGTGGTGGAGGAAGATGTTGGCTGTAAGAGTGGTATCAGCAGAAAGAGGAGAAGAAATGGAAGTGAATGGTGAGGAAAAACTAGACATGCATTGACAGATGGAGCTTGGCCTTGCTCCTCCCTCCTCCCTCACGTTTTCCACTCTCACTCTCAAGCTCTCTCTATCCTTTGAAGTTCTGTTTCCAGCAATAAAACAAGTGGGAGTGAGTGATGGTCAGCTGGGATGTTTTGGGTGAGGTGAAGGTAAGTGATTGGGGTGGTAAAGACCAAACTGTCCCTCACTTACTATGTATAAGGACCACTATGCCCCCCAACAACTTATTCACTCCTTGACACTATGACATAATCTAATCTTTTTCTAACTTGGCTTAGATTTTAATTTCTCAAACACCAACAATTTGTTATACCAAAGGCACTACCCCATAGTAAGTTAAATTACGCTTAGCCAATCAATTCCTAATTAAAATTCTTATGCTAAATTTTAAATTAGCTAATATTTCGCATTAACCTCTCTCTAAATTTAAATAAATTAAATTATGTATTTAGGGGATGTTACACCCCCGGTAACTAATATTTCAAAATTTTAATTTCAATATTTCGTGACAAAAATATTAGAATTAATGTATCTTTTGATTGTGCAATTGGGTGCTGACTCAGCAAGTAACTAAATAGTTTTGTTACCTCATGCTGTTCTATGGGTGTCCTTTCCGGTGTTTGATATAATATCGAAAAGTGTATTGTAAATGACTGAGACTGGATTTTTGCGATAAACCAATATATCCAGACATAAAACTGAATATGTAACAAGATTTAGGAGATGGATGCAGGTTGGTTTTGAATCCATTTTTGATAAATGGTCAAAGATGGATATGGTCAGATTTTCTGAAAAATCTATCCATGAGCAACCCTATTCAGTACACGTGAATTAGAACTAGCCAATATAGTTTTGTAACTATAAATCCTTCTCTCCTGAATTTCCTTCGTTTTCTAAATCTTCCTCTTGTATTCACCCTCTCTCCACCATACCAAATCATTACCATTATCCCTATGCTGAATATTATCAATACGACAATAACTTAAAAGCCTATAACATCAGAATCAAAATATGTAACTCATTAAATGCTAGGCATAGACAAATCAGAAAGGTAAATGCGTTCAACCTTGTGATCTATTAGAAGTACATTTATGCATTTGTATCATTATATTTCTGTTTACTTGAATTTCTCTTGCGGTTTCTGTTAGCACTTAGCAGAATGGGCCTTGAGCTCATAGGTTTGCAGATTGGGCCTATAACCCGCTGAACTTGTCTTGCCACTTAGCATGAGCAAAATGTAACTTAGTAATCAGATTCTGTTAGTAACAGAATTGACAGTTACAACAGTCAGCTATGAAGCCCCGATACTTCAAAAATGGAGACGTACCCGTGTCGGATACGTATCCGATACCGATACGCACCCGATACTTCCCGATACGTACCCAAAGAGTATCTAATAATTTTTTAATTTTTTTTTAAAAAATATTTGGCTCGATACTTTTCAGATACATCTTTGATACTTCTTACCAACTAAGGATACTTCTCAGATACTTTTTCAATACCTCTTACCAACTAAGCACATGATTGTTACTCATATATGATACACTTTAATACCTCAATAACTAAAAGACAAAATTATATGTTTTTTCGTAATACAATAATAGAAGAAATAATACATTGTGATATGAGTGGGATAAATATACGTAACTATCTCTACTTGATAAGATCACAAGTATTTATTTCTACAATGTCATGAATATATATTGACTAATGATATGCTTATGTTTTATTGACCAATTACGTACTAATATGAATATCTTAGTCTATAAAAAGTCATCTATTTCTGTCACTGACTATTCGTATTATACGATTTCGGGTGGTCTCAGTTACTTGTCCCCCATTACTTTTTATGACTAATCATTCATACATAGGTGTGTCGGTTGTCCTCTTCCTTTCATCCATATATTTTGTGTGATTTTTTTATCTATTTTGGCAGTTTTTTTTTCATATCTATAAAGTGCAATATTTCAGTTTTTCATCTTTGTTTTTTTCTATTTGTGTTTCTATTTTATTTTATTTTTTGTTATGTTTTTATATATTTAAATTTTAATTTAATTTTTTATTAAAGTATCCCAGCCGTGTCGTATCTTGATTTTCAAAATTTTCCCGTATCCCCGTATCCGTATCGTGTCGTATCTCGTATCGTATCCGGTATCCAGGCTTCATAGACAGTCAGCTACAGTTCTAACTGTAGCTTATTTATAAATAGTGTACTCATGTAATAATTTGAAAGCCAAGCCTTCACAATTCAGAAACCCTAATTCAAGATTCTATCCTCACTGTTCTTCCCTCCACTTATCAATTTCTTACATTTTCTCAGCATAACAAATTCTAATATCCTTATTGATGCTTAGATCAGTTATATGCCATTTCTGTTGATCAGTACTGAATGTGAGAAAATGAGTTTCACTGTTTAAATGATTATGGCTCTGGAATGTTTCCTGAGTTAAAAACTTGTGTCATAAATCAGAGTTCCATTGTATTTTTCTATTTGGAATCCATGTGGAGTGTGCATATTATTGATGTATTTTTATTTTTTCAGATTCCTGTGACGTATGCTGGTGGTGTGACTGTAATGGATGATTTAGAGAGGATAAAAACAGCTGGAGTGGAGCATGTGGACGTTACTGTTGGTAGTGCATTGGATATTTTTGGCGGCAACTTGCCTTATGAAAATGTTGTAGCTTGGCATAACCAGCAAAAGGTCTCCTTGGTTTAATTAAGCATTGTTGAGAATTAAGCATTTTTGTAAAATGCTAGGCACTGTCTGTTTCTCTTAGTGGAACCTTGAATCCGGTGATTTTTCTATCAATCACTTTGTGATTCTAGCATTTGCCTCATTCATTAGCTTGTTTTGAGATTATTACATGATTATTATCTGTTACTAAACTTGCATCTTTGTGATGTATATGTAAGGTAACACATAAAAAATTTCCATCTACAAGAATCTTCATATCCTTAAAATCATATCAATATAGCACTGTGTTATGATGAAGGATTGGAGTTCACTAAGTTTTTTTTAGCTTTTGGTACAACTGGTCGGTGTTGGGGGATATGGAAGTGAAAAGTGGAGCATATTGGGTTCGAACTCTGATCTCACGACCACGCCCATATAACAGTTCATGTGTTCACTCATCAAGTTTGATTATATAATTGTAAAATGTTATTTTTGTAAAACAAAACTTAGATCCCATATGTCTTCTTCCCCACTAAACTGTCTCAACGGGTGTATCATGAAACTGACTGAATTTAATGCAGAAAACTATTTTTGTTGTTGTGAAGAACATGATGTACTTACTGGACCTACAAAACTTGATGAGTTTTGCCCTTGTTCATTGAAAATTATTTGGTCTCGGCTGTATTTTAAGTAACCTGATCACTTATTTATTTGTGAATACTATGGCACAATTTTTACTTTACTTTGTCAGTTGACTAGATATAATATATTTCGATTTCGTCTCTAAAAAATTTGTGATTCTTCGATTTGGTCCCTCTTAAATTTATTTGGTAGTATCAATGTCAATGTTATACATGGAAAGGATGATGTTGTAACCTTTGTTTGCTGCGCTATCTTTTTAGAATGGAGATTGACGTAAGAGACTAAAAATGACGACATTTGATTTTACAAGGAAAAAAAGTAAAAATTAAAAATAAAATTACAGAAATTAAAACTAAAATTTGTCAAGAACTAAACATTTAAACCTAGATTTTACTCATAATGACTCATTATGCTCTAAAGTTTGGGGGTAAAGTACCCTTTGAATTAGTGCATGTTTGGTAGTTTCAATAACAATTTAATAAACATATGCAATATACCAACTCCTCGTAGCTCTGAACTCTTCGAGGTGCTGGAGTGCATATTAAGGGATATACATATACTCCACCTTATGGAGTCTTGAAAGGAAAAAGTGATCCATAGTAATGATAGGATTGATTTGATAAGGACAATACTTACATTTGTTAAATTCTAGTGTGACAATTCCCCAAATTTTATCAGTTTTGTACTTTGACGTAAGTAAAGGTCTAGGAGTAACAAGAACAAAATATGATGAGCTGAAATATCAATATGGATTTCAAGATAATATACTCCTAATTAATTACTTCAGTTTTCATCAATCTAGCTGGAGTTCTAGCCACCTCTCAATCTACCAGCTAGCTAGCTAGCATGCCACAAGTCTGTGAGTACTCCTGGATTGGCTTCAAAGAGAAGAGATACCACCACCACCACCACCACCACAATATGAGAACTCTTTCATATAATCATGAAATAAATGTTGCACCACCAATAGCTAGGTGGCAGGCACAACTTTCTGTTCTGTCTCTCTAACTCCAAAATTTTCTGTGCCATGCATATATTATAAGCGTGCTTTAGTCATCCTCCTCATGTGCAACAAAATTAAAGCATTCAATATCACCATGTTGTGTATTTACTGCCTGCATGTTAGCATTTAGTGACTGTCGTTGGCGCAACTTTAGCTACAAGACACACATACGACATACCCATCTCATCTTTTACATTAGATTATTTTCAAACATTTATTGATATCATATTCAATCAACTATTCTGCTCCACTTTTTTTTATTGTCTTCATGTTAACCTGAAGAAGGTGATAGATTTAGTTACCTGCGAAATATTTACTCTCATCTTTGGCATGTAGATATTATATTACCTATCATGAAATTTGTTTTGTCTTGCCTTTTCAACCTGTCAATAACATGATACTATAAATAAAGTATTCTGGCTGTCAATGTTTTAAGATCATGAAGACATGAATATATATAACCCTTAATCTCGAGTTAGGTTAATGTCACTTCCATGAGGAAGCATTTTCCCATGACTAATTCCACAGTTATATAACCCTTAATCTCATCACTATTACCATAGTTACATAACACAAGTAATGCAGAGGATCTTTATAACTCGTGCTATAAAACTAGTTAATCTCGAGTTCAGCCGATTGAGCGATGAATTAACCATTAGTTATCTTACCTCTTAAATTAGACACTGATCATATGATTCAGACTATTGAACCATCCTCATCCTACCCAATGTTGGTGACATTTCTTATCATTTTTGGGGTGAACTTAGGGAGTGTGACTTATGCTACTAAACTAGTAGCTTAGTAATAGTTACTAAAGGGTTATAGAGGTAATTTACTATATTATTTAAATAAGGCTTAAAAAAATTGGATGATTTGGAGTAAATGTCTACCACTAATAGCGGGAAAAAAACGTAGGAATAGCAAAAATCAAGGAACAGTTTTAGAAACCCATTAATCATGGGATTTTAGAAACCCATTAATGTACATCTCACAACGCAAATAAATTATTCAAATAAAATAAAAAACAATCAAGTAATACTTTGTGCATCTAAGACAATAATGTCGGTTTGATTTTCATGCTGATGCTGACAACCCTGTACTGCAACAAAAACAAAAAAAGACCACATAAGTACGGAACATTTGTTAATAGACATTAACCAGTGAATAACATAACTTCGGTTAGTGGAATTCTAGCCAGGACATAACATAACTTCGGTTAGTCCAATTCTAACCAAAGGATAACATAACTTCGGTTAGAGGAATTCTAGACAGGGAATAACATATATATCTTCGGTTAGTCCAATTCTAGCCAGGGAATAACGTAACTTTGGTTAGTGGATTTCTAGCCAGGATATAACATAACTTCGGTTAGTCCAATTGTAGCCAGGAAATAGCATAACTTCGGTTAGTCCAGTTCTAACCAGGGAATAACATAACTTCGGTTAGTCCAATTTCTAGCCAGGGAATAAGATAACTTGGTTAGTACGATCTAACCAAATAAAAATATGACTTCGGTTAGTGGAAACCACAGAATATATCAAGTTTGGGTAGTTGGTCCTAAATGTTCTCTCAGTGGTGTGATTGAGAGAGTACATGCATATTACAAATGAAGAAGAAAGGACTTACGCGCAAGTAGCGATGAAAAACTGATTTTAGTCCCATGTTCATCAACATCATAACGAGACATGATCAATGGCGTAAAGGAAGAGCGTGCTTCAATGACGTGGATCAACGGAGTCCATTTTTTAAACACCCGTGGGCGTCTTATTTTTTGGCGTGAGTGCGTTTTTAGGCTTCTTTTGCGTGAAAAATAAAGAAAGATATATGTAACATGAAGAAGAAGAAGAAGAAGAAGAAGAAGAAGAAGAAGAAGAAGAAGAAGAATAAGAAGAAGAAAAATAACGTGACAGATGAACGTAAGATAAAATTGTGAGAGAGAAGATAGTTTTGTGAGAGAAGATAGTGGAAGAGAAAATCAAGGAGTAAAAAAATGATTTGTTTTAATAATCCCTAAAAAAAGGCAAATTTAATAATTTATTTAATGTAATTAAAACACAAAAAAAGGATGTGACACAAATACCCTTATTAAATACTAGCCATTAGATTGAATTTCATTGAAATTTTGTCAATTCAATGGCTAGTAATGATTTAGTAACTATTACTAAGCAAATGGCTTAGTACTACAAGCCGTAGCCCAATGAGTGATAGAGGCATTCAAAACCTTTACATGTCTATATAATGAAATAGAGCGGCTAAATCACACGTCAGGAATAGAGATACCCCAAAACTAAAAACTAGCAGACACCACGCAAACAAATACTAATATTTCTTAAAGATACACTTCAAAGAGTCCACACTCTCTATTCATGAGTCAATGATCAACTTAGTCTCAGCAAGAAACGGTTTCTATGAGTAAAGTTTAATTACAAATGATGTCTTTGAGGGACCTAGGATTTTATTTGGGAAACATCCTACCATTTCTGGTTTCCTAGAGGACCCAAAGAATAACATATCAAACCATATGATCAAGTTCTTCCTACTCTAAGTTGGGACCGAGGTATAGTACTGGGAACAATTTAGAGAGGTGGGGTAGCAGTACCAACATTACCCCCAGCCAATTAAATACCAAATATCAAATCTGAATTGAGAAATCAAACCTAAAGAAAATGTGACTCTTTGTTTCTTCACCACAAATGACAAGACGATGACTCGTACCTAAGAGATAATCCCTCTTCGAAATAGATTTGTTCGAGATAAGAGACTATTCAAGAGGAGCCGCTACGCAAAGGCTATAACTTTGGTTGGGGCACCAAACTTCTACTATTTATCGAGGACTAAACCTCCACATGCGACCATGTGACCATTAGAGGGTAAATGGGGAGCAATAGAGCATATATACCGACTTAAGAGAGTGAACACATGTTCCTCATAAGCAATTGTCCTCGAGGTACTTTGAAATTGGTGTAAGGGATTGTCCTCTTCCGACAAATGCTCTTCTTTACATATAACTTATATTGTATAAGCTAAGATTTGAACTCTTGACCACGTGTTTAAGGGTCTCGATAAATCATATTTAGTGGTCCTTCAAATTAAATCAATTCATTTATAGGATTCAATGATTATAACCAATAATGTAAAAAATTTCACACTGTATATATTGAGATATGTTTTGTAATTCAATTGCTTGTAAATATAGATAAGTGTAGTAAGTAAGCCTTTTATGGGCCTAGTCGAAAGTGTGGGCCTGGTCGAAATCATGGGTCTGGCTTTTCTATATATACGTAGTAGTATGTACAGTTACATATCACTTGTGTAGAACAATTTTACTTAATACAGTTTTACTGCATCATTGTCTTGCCCTAGCTTTCTCTTCTCTCTAGCGCTCTCGCTCCTTTCCCTCTCCCCTTGCGCCGTTTTTCCCCAACAAACTGGTATCAAGAGCTTTAAAGATCCTTCAAGATCCTTCAAGACTCATGGCAATGCGTGATAACTCTGGTGGAGGTATTCCGGGGAACCTCCCCATCTTTGATGGAAAGGATTACCAACGGTGGTGCGCGCAGATGAAGGTCCTATTTCAGTATCAAGATGTTCTTGATGTCGTGAATGATGGTGTTCCACCATTGGCAGCAAACGCCATTGAAGCGGTGAGGAACAACCACCATTCGCTGAGAAAGAAAGATGGAAAATGGTTGTTCTTGATTCACCAAAGTGTTGATTCCAACATCCTAAACCTGATCATTGATTGCGATTCAGCAAAGGCAGCGTGGGATGTCCTCAAGAACTCGTATGGAGGAGCAGATAGACTGAAGAAGATACGCCTACAGTCGCTCAGAAAACAGTATGAGGCCTTGAAGATGAAAGATGGAGAATCAATTGGAGAATTCATTACGAGGTTAGTAGCTTTAACTAATCAAATGAAAGGCAATTGTAAAACTGTGTCGGAAACAAGTAAACTCTAAAAGGTGCTTAGATCCTTAACCCAGGAATTCGACTATGTTGTTACTGCTACTGAATAATCCAAGAACCTAGATGAATTGAAGTTAGATGAACTTCAAGGTTCCTTAGAGGCTCATGAATTGAGAATAAGGCAGAGAAGTTCAGAGAAAGAAACTGAACAAGCCTTGTTATCATACTCCTCTAAGAAAAACTAGAAAGCAAACAACAAGAAAGAGAAGGGTAAAGAAAATGGATCAAGCAGCAAGAAGAAAGAAAAAGGATCTTTCGACAAGAAGAAGCAAGATCTGTCGAAAGTGCAGTGTTATAACTGTCAGCAATTTGGGCATTATAGGAACAAATGCAAGAACAAGAAGGTTGCTAGAGATAAAGATGCTGAAGCCAAATTTGCAAGTGATGGAGACACAGATTCTGACTCTGACTCAGAAGGGTTAATGCTAATGGCAGTCGAAGATGAGATTGAATAAGACATTCATCTCAATGAAGAAATTGCTGAAAGTAGCGAGCAAAACAGTGGGAACACTAGTGAATGTGGAAACACTTGTGATGCTCAAAATACTTATGCTATGTGTGTGTGGCAGAGCAGTGGTAACACTGGTGATGCCTCCAACATAGCCAGCAATGATGATGAAGAATTATCCCTCATGACAGCTACTGACCCAGAATTACTGTTGTTAAAGGCAGATACAAATTCGACTGAAGAGAAGTCTGTCGAATGGTATCTCGACACAGGATGTTCGAACCACATGTGCTGCCACAAGGAATGGTTTGTCGAATTAAAGCAGATAAGCAAAAGAGTTAGATTTGCAGACAACAGCAGCGTCACTGCAGAAGGAATTGGTACCATAAAGTTCCTGTCGAAAGATGGTAAGTGGTGCTATATTCAAGAGGTATTTTATGTACCAATGATGAAGAGCAATCTGCTAAGTATTGGGCAGATGATTGAGAAGAAATTCTCTGTCGAGATGGATGATAACTGTCTCAGTTTGTTTGATTCAAACAAGAAGATGATCCTGAAGGTGTCGATGCAGAGTAACAGAACCTTCAAGATCAAGTTGCAAGTAGTCGAAGAGAAATGCCTCAAAACTACTGTCAAAGAGGAGCACTGGGAGTGGCACAGAAGATTTGGCCACCTAAACTTTAAGAGCTTGAGTCAACTACATGAAAAGAAGATGGTCTATGGGTTGCCTGCAGTAAAGGTACCTGTCGAAGTATGTGAGTGTTGCTGCAAGTCGAAGCAACCAAGAAACTCCTTCAAGTCAGAGGTGCCAAGCAGAGCAGAGAAGAAGTTGGAGGTGATATTTTCTGAAGTTTGTGGTCCATTTAAGGTAAGTTCATTAGGAGGGAACAAGTACTTTGTCACCTTCATTGACGAATACACTAGAATGACATGGGTGTACTTGATTAAAAGGAACAGTGAAATACTGGGAGTGTTCAGAAACTTCAAGGTAATGATTGAGAAGCAAAGTGAATGTGCAATCAAAACCCTTAGAACTGATGGAGGTGGTGAGTACAACTCACATGAATTTGAAAAATTCTGTGAAAATGAAGGAATTGTACATGAAGTCACTTCACCTTACACACCTCAGCATAATGGAACTGCTGAGAGGAAAAACAGAACTATCCTCGACATGGTGAGAAGCGTGATGAAAGAAAAGAAGCTTCCTCACAGTCTATGGGGAGAACTTGTAGCCACAATAGTGTATATTCTGAATAAGTGCCCTACAAAGAGATTGATTGGGAGGACACCTGAAGAAGCTTGGCTAGGAAGAAAGCCAAGTGTCAAGCATCTCAGAATAATTGGCTCATTATGTTACAGACATGTCCCTCAGCAACAAAGAAGCAAGCTAGATGATAGAGCACAACAAATGATCCTTGTTGGCTACCATTCGACAGGAGCATACAAACTGTGTGAACCTGTGTCGAAGAAAGTGGTGAGAAGCAGAGATGTCATAGTAGATGAGTCGAAGCATTGGAACTGGGAAGAAGGCTATTAAAAACCTATAGTGATGGACTTCGACGAAGTTCAGGATCTAGATGATCAGAATGAAGCCACTGAAACCGAAGAACCTGAAGAACCCATTGATGTCAAACCTATCAGAAGGTCACAGAGGGAAAGGCAGAGATCAGTAAGGCTAGAAGGATTCGACACGTTCCCAGATTCTGCTATTACAGCAGAGGGAGACCTGACACACTTCGCACTGATGGCTGAAGCAGAACCAGTGAACCTGGAGCAAGCCTTGAATCACAAACAGTGGAAGGAAGCCATGATTGACGAGTTGAAGTCAATAGAGAAAAATGGTACTTGGAAGCTAGTCGAACTTCCAAAGCAGAAGAAGGCAATAGGTGTGAAATGGGTCTACAAGACCAAAGTCAAACCTAATGGAGAAGTGGCAAAGTATAAGGCCAGGTTAGTAGCCAAAGGTTTCCTACAGAAACCTGGTTTGGATTTCAATGAAGTCTTTGCCCCTGTAGCCAGAATTGAAACAATAAGATTGGTAGTGGCATTGACAAGTCACAGAGGCTGGCCCCTACATCAACTTGATGTAAAGTCAACATTTCTCAATGGACCTCTGGAGGAGGAAGTCTCGGTTTGCCAATCACCTGGTTTTGAGTCGAAGGGACAAGAAGACAAGGTATTCAAGCTTGAGAAGGCCCTATATGGACTCAAGCAAGCACCAAGGGCATGGAACAAGAGAAATGATTGTTTTCTCTTAGCTCAGAAGTTCATTAGATGCACCAATGAACATGGTGTATATGTTAAGAAGAATGGAACTTTGACTCAATTGCTACTGTGCGTGTATGTAGATAATCTACTAGTAACTGGCAGCAATGAGGTCGAAGTCGAAGCCTTTAAGAAAGTGATGATGTCTGAGTTCGAAATGAGTGATCTAGGACATTTATCATATTTCTTAGGAATGGAATTTACAGAGTCGAAGAAGGGAATATTTCTGCATCAGTCGAAGTATGCAGCTGATATCCTGAAGAGATTCGACATGATCAACTTGAAGGAGGTTTCGACACCAACTGAAACAAGCAACAAGCTGTCGAAAGATGATGAAGGGATTGAAGTAGATGCCACCCTCTACAAACAGGTTGTGGGATCCCTGAGGTACCTGTGCAACACTCGACCTGACATTATGTTTAGTGTCGGAATGATCAGCAGATTCATGGAGAAGCCGAAAAGCTCCCATCTAGTAGCTGCAAAAAGAGTGCTAAGGTATATAAAGGGAACACAAAGTTATGGTATTCTCTTCCCTAGCAAGTCTGAGTCGAAGAATAGCGCTGAAGTGTTTGGTTACACAGACTCCGACTGGAGTGGAGACAAGAGTGATCGAAAGAGCACAAGTGGGTATGTCTTCATGCATGGAAGGACACCTATCTCTTGGTGCTCGAAGAAGCAAAGTATAGTTGTGTTATCCTCTTGTGAAGCAGAGTATGTGGCTGCTTCCTTTGCAGCAAGTCAAGCATCATGGCTGAGCATGTTATTGGTCGAAACTGGGCTGCACAGGGTCGAAGCAATGAAGTTGTTGATCGACAACAAGTCTGCGATAGATCTCGCTAAGAACCCTGTCGCACATAGTCTTCTCATTCATAGTCTTCTCATTCATAATATAAAAACAACACTTTTTTATGATATTCCAACACTTTAAATAGCTAAAAAAATTGAAAATCACACGAAATCAAACTCAAATCCACTAATAGTCTTCTCATTCATAGTATTAAAGTTTTACAACTTAATCATAAATTATTAAGGTAAAAATTCTAAGCAAATAAAATCGTGTACATCTAAAATTACAAAATTATTATGACCTAATATGGGTTGGTTCGGGTTTGCGGATTTAATTTTTAAAATCCGTTGCCCGAACCAAACAACTACGGGTTGGTTTGGATTTGTTCGATTTTGACCCGAACACAAAAAATATCCGAACCAAACATATTGGTTTGGATTGGATTGTGGTTTGGTTTGGATTTGCCCGAACCACTGAACACCCCTACACTAGAAGAATTATTGGTTTTTCCGGCCAGGAGTTTCCGGCGGATACAGATCCGCCGCAAAGTTACCGGCGGAATCTACGAATTTCCGGCGGAATTAGTCCGCCTCAAAGTTACCGGCGGAAAAATTGACATTTGCGGCGGATTAAAATTCGTCTTGGATTTTGCGGCGGATTTAACGGTTCTTGCGGCGGATTTTGCTTCACAGTTTTTTTTTTTTTACGAGCTTTTAATTAATCGCCGCAAATGCACCTCCGTCCGCCGCAAATCCCTTATGTCCGCCGCAAATCCCCTAAATCCGCCGGTAACTTCCTTTTCCGGCGGATCTTGCCTTTTGACCGTTTGACTTCGTTTCACCTATATAAACCCCTTCTCCCCTTCTTCTTTTTTCACACCTCTACCAATACTCTCATTCTCTTGATACGGCACTCGATCTCTTAATACGGCACTCTCTTGAGCATTGTCGGCAGCGGGGTTCCAATAGAGTGGCGTACGTCTCCATTTTTTTGTAAAAAAATTTTCACATTGTCATGAAGACCCCTTCATCTTTTTCGTTAAAAGTAACCCCTTTATCAGCATAAAGTTCATCCTCATTATTTTCACCACAAGAGACATATACGCTCATCAAACGCTCGGTATCATCCTCCAACTTAACAACTCGTCCTTACAGTTCCTCAAACTTTCTATTTAGAGATTCAATCATCTTTTCAAAAGATGGTTTCTTGTGAAACTTTCTATTTTGAAAATATGGTTGAATCTCTAAATAGAAAGTTTGAGGAACTGCAAGGACGGGCTGTTAAGTTGAAGGATGATACCGAGCGTTTGATTAACGTATATGTCACTTGTGGTGAAATAATGAGGAGGAGCTTTTTGCTGATAAATGGGTTACTTTTAACGAAAAAGATGAAGGGGTGTTCACGACAATGTGGAAATTTCTTTACAAAGAAATGGAGACATACGCCACTGTAATGGAGCTGCTGCCGACAATGCTCAAGAGAGTGTCATATCAAGATAATGGCGTAGGTCTCCGTTTAGGGGTAGCAGACATTAAATATATATTTTACTGTTTTTCCCAATTTTTATCGCTTTTAATTATTTTATTTTTTTGTTTAAAATATTTTATTAATTGTATCTATATTTTTTTGGTGATAATATTTTACTGCTTTTCCCAATTTTTATTTTTTTAAATTAAAAATTAATTAGTTATTGGATTTTATTTTTTTATCAATAATTAAAAAAATTAATAAAATAATATATATTTTTAATTAAAACGATTTTTTTTAAAAAAATAAAATTTATTTTTTAAAAATAATAATAATTTTTTAAAAAAAATATTAGTTTTTTAAAAAAAATAATATTTTTTTTTAAAAATAATAATAATTTTTTAAAAAAAAGAATAATTTTTTTTTTAAAAAAAAATTGGTACTTTGCGGCGGATTTGTGTTTTTTGCGGCGGATATTGAGAATTTGCGGCGGATCTTTGCGGCGGATTATAGCTTTTGCGGCGGATTATTTGGTATTTTTAAAAAAAAAGGCGCGATATTTTAATTTGAATATCCGCCGCAAAGTACCACGAATCCGCCGCAAACCTCCGTAAATAAAAAACCCGCGGATTTTAAATTTCAAAATCCGCCGCAACCGTCCAGAATCCGCCGCAAAGCACCGAAAAAAAAAAACCCGCGGATATTGAATTTCGAAATCCGCCGCAACCGTCCAAATCCGCCGCAAATCCCTTTTGACCGTTGGGCTGCGTTTTTCTATATATATCCATTCCCCACTTCTCATTCTTCACACTTCTAACAATCCTCCCATTCTCTTCTTAAAATTTCTCTTTTACTCTCTCCCAAATTCTCTCCTTCTCTACTAAATCTGTTTTTGAAGTGTAGCGCTTCCTCCCTACAAATTGTCTTCTGCTCTTATTGGGAAATTTCTTCAAGGTATGTTTTTGATATTAGTTAATAGTTTTAGTTTTTAATTTTTTTTTTAATATTCGTTTTTAAATTATTTTATAATAATATGAATTTGTTACTAATTGTGTTGTTTTTTTTGTTTAGGTATTGTTTGGGTTCCTCCTTTTTCCTCTCTGCTTTTTCCTCTCTGCTTGAGTTCAGGATAAGCTTCAAGCCAGAGCCTTCTCTTCACTACGGTTAGTTGTTAAAGTAATTAATAAAATATTACTTACTTCACTATTTTTAGTAAAATTTTGTTTAGTATTTTGTTTGCAATAATAATACAAATTAATTTATATTGAAAAAACTTATTTATTAAGTTCACTTATAAATTTTATTAACATATATTGTTTTATAAAAATTGAAATTTAAAATTAAATTTGGAATTATTATTTATAATGTTTAAATTATTTGTATATAACATTATTAAAAAATTCATTCTGTTGCTTGTAATTAATTGGTAGTTTATAGAAATATCAAAATAAAATGAGTAATAAATATATATATGTTAAGAACCTACGGTGCGAGTCAAACCATGAAACTTTTCCCAAGATGCATGTCATCGCTCAGTGCTTTACTTCAAGATGATACATATTATAATAATGTTGATGACATTGACCGGCAGGCACCCCAGTAGCTTAGTTAGATTATTTTATTTATTTGTCTGGATATTTTATTAATTGTCTGGATATTTTATTAATTGTATGGATATTTTTACTGCTTTTCCCAATTTTTATTTTTTTAAATTAAAAATTAATTAGTTATTGGATTTTATTTTTTTATCAATAATTAAAAAAATTAATAAAATAATATATATTTTTAATTAAAACGATTTTTTTAAAAAAATAAAATTTATTTTTTAAAAATAATAATAATTTTTTTTAATTAAAATAATAATAATTAAAAAAAAATTTTAATTAAAATAATAATAATTATTAAAATAAAAAAACAAAATTTATTTTTTAAAAATAATAGTAATTTTTTTTAATTAAAATAATAATAATTAAATTTTTTTTTTAAAAAATGTTTTTTTAAAAAAATTATATTCATTTTTTTTTAAATAAAACGGGTGTTTTGCGGCGGATAAGGGGTACTTTGCGGCGGATAATTTGCGGCGGATATTGGGTACTTTCCGGCGGATATATTGCGTCAAAAAATTGTCCCCTTTTCCGGCGGATTATCCGCCGCAAATTTGCGTTGGATTTTGCGGCGCCACTAAATCCGCCGCAAACTTGCGGCGGATAATCCGCCGCAACGCGTTTGCTTCGAGCTGGCTACCGGCGAAAAACTTCCGCCGCAAAGTCCAAATATCCGCCGCAAATTTGGCTTTTGCGGCGGATTTCGCCCGCCGCAAAGTCCAGCTTTTTTTGTAGTGCTAATAGAGACCAGATATCACTTCTTGCGCGATCAAGTCAACAATGAGAAGCTGAATCTGGAGTATTGTTATTCGGAACTTCAAGTAGCTGACGCAATGACCAAGCCGTTGCAGAAGGGAAGATTCGAAGAACTGAGAACTATACTTGGGATGATGTCACTTAGCAATGTGAATTAAGAGGGAATATTGAGATATGTTTTGTAATTCAATTACTTGTAAATATAGATAGGTGTAGTAAGTAAGCCTTTTATGGGCCTAGTCGAAAGTGTAGGCCTGGTCGAAATCATGGGACTGGCTTATCTATATATACGCAGTAGCATGTACAGTTACATATCACTTGTGTAGAACAATTTTACTTAATACAATTTTACTGCATCATTGTCTTGCCCTAGCTTTCTCTTCTCTCTAGCGCTCTCGCTCCTTTCCCTCCCCCCTTGTGCCGTTTTTTCCCAACAGTATAATGGTAAAATATGATTAAATTTCTGCATAATTCTAATTATAATTATAATTATATTTTACAAACGTAGTGAATAGTCCTTAAACTCCCATTTTCTTATTTACAAATGTAATTCTTCAAATATACAAGTTACAAAAAAGCTCATATCAAATAAATCTTTTTGTAAGACTTAAATAAAATTCAAAAAAGGACTAAACCTTGTGGAGATGTAATAACTGGATCCTTCTGAAAAACAGAGTGATCAGTCTTTTTCTTTTTGTTTCTGTGAAAAAGTGATCAGTCTTTTTCTTTTTGTTTCTGTGAAAAATGTGATCAGTCTTTTTCTTTTAGTTGAGTTGAATCACAGCGTGCATATAATCACAGCGTGCATATAATATAGGGTAAAGATATTTAGCCAAATTGTTCCGGCAAAAAATAGACAAAAACCAATTTACAACACTAATTAACTAAGTTTTATAAGTCATTAACCAACCTACTTTTTTACAGTTTTTTAAGCCATTAACTAAAAATTGTGAAAAATCAAGTTGGTTAATGACCTATAAAAATTAGTTAATTAATATTATAACTTGGTTTTTCACTATTTTTAATTAGAACATTTTGACTAAATAACATTACTCTATAATATATATATATATATATATATATATATATATATATATTTCACCTCCCTCCCTCCCAGGTACAAAGGTAAATGGTAAACCCAAATCCCAAGCATGCAAAGGAGATATAAATAAATAATGTGTGAGTTAGAAAAATGTCTCCAATCATTTAGAAGTGTTATTTTGTGTGAAACTCAAACTATAATATAATCATAATCATCATTGACATGGTTATCCCTCCAATAAGAAACCTACACAAACAAAGTCTTAACATGACTCGTCGATCAGGAAGGAGGTCATCAATCAGTGACTTGACAGGAAGAAATTAAGAAAGTGCAACTTAGTCTAGAGCTATATAGCTAGATAGAGGATTTGAGAGAAGAGAAGAGAAGTGGTCCACCCATGTCCATAACACAGATTATTGATTTTCCTCTCATTTTTGGTGCAGACAGAACGGTGGGAACAGAAAAAGGAAGAGATGATTAGAAAGGAAGAAAATTAATTAAAGACCAAAAATAAAATAAAAGAAAGTAATAAATGTATGTAAACGTGGGTTGAGAAGCAGAGGATCAAGCCCTTCTCTGTCTGGGACTGGTACTGTACAAAAGCTAGCTAGTAGAACAGAAACTACAAGTGCAAAATCAAACTGCTATAATTAATGCCATTATTCAGTATAACATGTAAGGCAAGGAATGGGTATCACCAATTGCTTGGCTTTTATGCTATGGTACGGTTATTTTATATTTATAGCTACTAGTTTTTCCCTTCATAAATGTTATCAAAGTACACTTACGTGCGCATGGTTTCCACTTTTTAATTAGGTCTTTTCTGATTATTTTCTTATGTACTATTTGTTCTTAATTAATTTATTTTAGCATCCCTCTAATTTTATTAATAATGGAACTAAATACTAACATTGGGTTTAGTATTAACCCACAGAGGTTTGCGTTGGCAATTTCAGCGACATATATAGGGATATCGACTCCCAAATTTGAACTCGGGTGTGAGCAACGATAGTTTTTTTTTATAAGCAAGAGCAGTGGTAGTGTGTGTGGTGTTTATTAATCATTTCATTTAATAGAAAAAAAATACTCATAGAGGCTACTTAATTACATCCATTAATAGTATGATTTGATTAAAATATCTTATGCTAAAAATAATTTATATATGTATCTGAAGTCAATTCACATATATGTATATGTTAAAGAATTGAGCTGACGTACATTCAAAAATAAGTCATAAATATTTGTGAAATTAGTTTACGTAAGTTTAAACCAAATGTACATGATTATGCATACATGTGAACTGAGTTCACGTTTGTATGAACCGAGTTCACGCAAGTATAAAACATGTTATGAGCCGATCGTAATTTATGCACGAAATTAATGTTTTAATATTGAGTTGATATAGATTCAACTACAAATATGTGAACTCAACGTGCTTACGTTTTAATAGACTATTGAATTGAGCAAAATATACAACTCAATGTGCTATTCATAGATGTGTATACACATATACGTACACGAAAACGCCAAATGGGGTTCCAAAAATTATAGGGAGTATAACTAAGGAAGGAGGAGTATAGTAATGGTACCTCTCACTCTCAGGAAGGTCTACCTCAGTTGCTAAAGTTGTATGATGCGATTGTAGTCCCAATTTTTTGCCTAGTTTCCTGTCTGTCTGCCCCAAACAGAGAGCATGAGAGAGAGTTGGCCATGCATATGGTCCCCTTTCCATATGTCAGAACCTATGAAAAGATATTTATATATATCATACTATACTAGTAAGAAAATATATAGTTTTTCTTGCTTTCTGATCTTCTCACTTTATATTAAATAAATGCACTCTTTCATTATCATTTTCACTTTCTTGTATACCATTCATATTCATTAACTAATAATCAACCAAACAAGTCATATGTGTATATATATATATATATATTCCCTCTGGCTCTCTGAGAAGGAAAATTCTAATGATCCGAATCCACTCTTGCATGAGTTTTGAAGGTTGATTAACTTACATTAATTGTTATAAATTTGGCTTTTCTTACGAGAAATAAATGAAAGACGAAAAGAGGGACAGCAATATTGTACTAGTACATGCTTGTGGCTATTCTTTACCTAACGTCTAATCCATGCCATGATTTTGCATAGGGCCTCAACCTACCTATATATGCATGTATCTTCCAAAAACCAGCGAGTGGTCATTCTGAAATTCTGAAAGCACAACCTTGTATCATATTCATATATTTCCACCAAACGAACTGCTCAACCTAATCTCAGAGTGAAACCAAACATTGAGTGCCACTACCGGTAAAACTGGTCGGCCCGATCCGACTCAACCTAGTCTAATAAGTTGTGTTTTTTTTTAGTCCAGCCCAACCTAAAATATTGAGCTCGAGGACCGTCCCAGTTCAACTTCTAATAAAGGAAAACACAAAAAGGGTTTAGAAAAGCTTCAAAAGCGGACCTAGCTAGTTCGGATCAGAGGCCAATTAGGCTAGGTCAAAATAATGTGATTCTTTTATGGGTCCTTATTTAGTGAGCCCAACTCAACTCAGAATACTGGGTCATTAGACTAGTCTGTTTGGCTATGCCAAAATGGACGCCTCAACATTTGTGCTTTGTGTACCTAATAGAATGGAAAATTAAATTTTTTAAATTATATACTATATTCTAATATCTATTGCTATTATTATTAATTATTAAGGTGTCCTAGCTAGTTAGTTGGGTAGCTCACTTGGTGACTTAAAGTACACCAAAAAGTTGAGGAGTAAATGTCCAAAGCTCATTGCCACCCCATATATGACATAATAATTTATAACCACTAAGATTTGCAAAACAATATATATTAATGCACACAAATAACTTTTTTCATATTTAAATAGGTGTGTGGATCATCAGCAGCTTTGATAGGTGTGTGTAGCCGAGCACAGTTGTTAGATTTGGATCGTTATGGTAACCAATAAAAGGCTTAAATCGATATTTACACCCCCTATAAGGCCCAATAGCCAAACCAGCCCATATCCAGAAAATCTAGTTCAGTTAATCAACGGTACAGATACCTCTGTAAGATCTAACGGTTCAGGGTCGACACAACAAACATCACACAAACTCTATAAATATCACACTCAATGCTTATAAATGTAGGCAATTTGTAATACAAAATACTGACTCACTCAGATACTGACTTTAGCATCGGAGTATCATTGCAGGTACAACATCGCCATCTCAAAGATCGAACATCAGCATCTCAAGGTCAAACGTCGCAGATCAAGGACAACTCCTACCAACTGTTTTAAGATCAGAAGCACGATACAAAACATGGATTATGATGTGTGTGCGCGCGTGTGCGTGTTTCTCATTTTAGATCCAAAGGCTTCGACAATGGCCGTATTGGTGTAGTCGCTATAAAAGATCTAATTTCTTTTGATAGTGGGAATAATGAGAGGTTGAAGATAATGAGAGTTGATAGAGAGATAAAGGGCTCTAGGTCTCCGTGATCTTCCACCGCTTGAAAGTAGGTTTATTTGGTTTTAGTTTAACATAAAAGTAGAGATATTTTGGTACTTTTTATAGAACTATTTCTTTTGGAGAGTTTTCATCAAGGTAATCAACAACGTATAGGACATTGAATCGGAAGAGGTTGTGGTTCAAGATTCTTGAGATTCAATCGGTTGAATTGAGGGTCAAACTGAAATTAATTAAATAGATTATTTAATATATTTTTTACAATTCAATAAAAAAATATACTTTTTACAATATATAGAAGATAGAAAACAAAAAACAAATTATAATATGACATAATGACGTTATAATATTCAATAATCATAGATACTAATGTCTCATAACAATATTGTAATATTTCATCAATTTAATTGTGAAAAAGGCTAAAAAGTATTCCATATACCAAAAATCAACATCATTTATCATTTATTTGTCAAAAATCAACACGATACACCGTTTTTTAAGAAAAATAGATTAAATCTGGTTTTCTGCCTGGTTCTTGATTTTTGGCCGGTTTCCTGTCCGGTTCCTGATTTTAGTCAGTTATCCGGTTCGATTCCCAGTTTTCATTTAGGGTGGTCCTCAAGTGTTCAATTGGACCGGATAGGAGTTCTGTTCAACCAATCGAACAGTCAATCCGATTTGACAACTTTGGTTTTCATCTCTATTTGTTAGATTTATTCCCCATTTGGAGGAGAAACAAAATTGATTGTCAGCGCACTTTTTTTTTGTTAGATAAATATTCACTCGTGGTTAGGCTCAAATTTCGGAAAACTTTTTGATTTTTGGCGTTTTCACCTCACATGTTTTCTTTCCTCTACTTTTAGTGGATACCAATACCAGAGACCGGAGACATGAGTCTCTGCATAGTGTCCAAGAATACTCTTCAGATGATTTACTATTCACCTAACAAATATTTTTGGCCGGTCCAGCTACACTCATACTAATGGATATTTTCACAAATATTCATGACACAAATTGCATGTGTTGCTTTAAAAAGATTTAACGTATATATAAATGTACTACTGTTAAATTACTAAATTATAGTTTTGATCCCCCTATTTTCACAAATCTAGACATTTAGTCCCCCTATTTTAAAATCCAGACATTTAGTCCCCCTGTTTTAAAAAATTCAGTGTTTTAGTCCAAAAGGGGATTTTCAATTTTTTGTTGATGATGTGGATGCATTTTTAAAAAAAAATGCCTACGTGGCACTCATTAAATGACATGGGCTTGCACACGTGGCTGCCACGTCATTTAATGAGACACATAAGCACGCCACGTCATTTTTTAATTAATAAAATATTAAAATTAAAATTGAATAACAAAATTAAAATCGAAAAAATCCAGAAGTATATGTTCTTCACACAATTGTTCTTATTCTCTTCTTCTTTTAGTATAATCCAACCCTTCTACTACTTCATCAATCTCACTTCTTCTTCTCCCAATGTCTTCTCTCATCCGCCTCACCACCACGTTGCAGCCTCCCACTTCATCGATCTACACCGCAGCAACAGAAAAAAAAATCTCTCCTTTACAAATACCCAACCACCGCCAGCCCAGATTCGGTGTTCCTCCGCCGCCTGCTTCCTCCTCCTCTACAAAACGAAATTTGAAATAGCTCTCTCCTTCAACGCTTTCTTCTTCTTTCTTCTCCCTCTGATGTTACCTATTTCACTGTTGATTCAATCTCATCCACGATGTGAGGAAGGATCGGAGACCAGGGTTAGGGATAATGAGAGGGTGTGAATGGTTTCACAGTCGATCCAGAAAAAGGTTGAAGAGATATGGTGACGAGAAAGATTGTTGATGGTGAGGGAAGGAAAACAAAAAGGTTGAAGATCTCTTCAGATCCGGTTTGATATGGTGACGAGAAAACGTAGAACCCAGATCTGCCATCAACCACCCAGATCCGTTTTTCTGTCATTTTCGTAGACTTCATTCTACGTAGAACCCACACTACAAAAAAAATTGTCCATTAGCGACGGAAATTAGCGAGGGACTAATGTTCCCTCGCAAAAACTGGAATTAGCGACGGAATTTGCGAGGGAATTGGGGCTGTCGTATTTTTTGAGAATTAGCGACGGAATTTTGAAAATTAGCGACGGAAATTTTGAAAATTAGCGACGGAATTTCAGTCCCTCGCTAATTCCCTCGCTAATTTTTGACAGTTTTCAGATGATGGGACTCAGTGCAGGTATTTAGCGACGGAATTTCAGTCCCTCGCTAATTTTTGACAGTTTTCAGATGATGGGACTCAGTGCAGGGGTTGGTAAATGTGCAGCAATTAGCGACGGACAATTCCGTCGCTAATTCCCTCGCAAATTTTTTTACTTTTTTCCCTTAAATCTGTTTACACCCTCACTCTTCTTTCTCACTCACAACACCCTCACTCTTCTTCTCTCCTCTTCACCCTTCCTCTTCCCTTACTTTTCTTCTCACTCACACCACCACCACACCACCACCACACCACCACCACACAACCACCACGCCACCACCACACCACCACCACACCACCCTTCCTCTTCCCTCACTCTTCTTCTCTCCTCTTCTTCTCACTCACACCACCTTCACCACCACCACCACCACCCCACCTTCACACCACCTTCTCCCCTCTTCTTCTCACTCACACCACACATCACCACCACGCCACCTTCACCACCACCACCACCACGTCACCACCACGCCACCTTCACCACCACCACCACCACGTCACCACCACGCCACCTTCACCACCACCACCACCACGCCACCACCACCACTACAAAAATTACTGGTATTAGCGACGGCCATTAGCGAGGGACTTGTTGTCCCTCGCAAAAACTGCGACTAGCGACGGCTTTAGCGAGGGCATAGGGCTGTCAATTTTTTTGCGATTAGCGACGGCTTTAGCAACGGAAATGCCCTCGCTAATGTTAAGTCCCTCGCTAATTCCCTCGCTAAATTTGCCGTTTTAGATGATGGGACTCAGCGCAGTGGTTGGTAAATGTGCAGAAATTAGCGAGGGACAGTTCCCTCGCTTGTTCCCTCGCTAAATTTAAATTTTCAGATGATGGGACAGTTCCCTCGCTAATTCCCTCGCAATTTTTTTTCTTTTTTTCTTTAAAACCGTTTACACGCTCCCTCTTCTTTCTCACTCACTCACTCTTCACCCTTCCTCTTCCCCATTCCTCTTCCCTTCCTCTTCCCTTCCTCTTCCCCATTCCTCTTCCCTTCCTCTTCCTCTACTCTCCACCACCACACAACCACCACCATCATCACCACCTCCTCTCACACTCTTCTTCTCTCTTCACTCTTCCAACACCACCACCACCACATACCTCCTACCACTCTCACTCACTCTCTCTTACTCTTCACCACCACCACCACCCACCACCACCACCACTCTCACTCTTCTCTCTCTCTCTCTCTCTCTCTCTCTCTCTCTCTCTTACTCTTCTCCCTCTCTCTACTCTAAACCACCCATAACCATCACCACCACACCACCACACCACCACCACGCCACCACCACCACCACCACTCTCACTTCTCTCACTTCTCTCTCTCTCTCTCTCTCTCTCTCTCTCTCTTCTCCTTCTCTCTCTACTCTAAACCACTAATCACCACCCCCACCACCACGCCACCACCACACCACCACCACCACACATCACCACAAAATTAATAATATAATATAATATTCATTAATTAATAATAAATATATATAAAAAAACAAGCCATTCAGCACGGGACACATGTCATTTTTTTTTGAAAACTGCAGTCATTAGCGAGGGAATTAGCGAGGGAACTGTCCCTCGCTAATTCCTGCGCATTTACCAACCCCTGCAACTGAGTCCCATCACCTGAAAAGCTGCAGTTATTAGCGAGGGAACTAGCGACGGCATAGTCCCTCGCTAATTAGCGAGGGATCCAAATTCCCTCGCTAATCTCAATAGCGAGGAGGGATTCTGCGAGGGAACTGGTCCCTCGCTAATTCCCTCGCAAATGACCATTAGCGACGGTTTTATGTCATTTTGCGAGGGAAATGTCCGTCGCTATTGGCTAATTTTTTTTGTAGTGCACTCTCACTCCTCTCTCTCTCTCTCTCTCTCTCTCTCTCTCTCTCTCTCTCTCTCTCTCTCTCTCTTTCTCCCTTACTCTTCTCCTTCTCTCTCTACCATCCACACATCACCACCACACCACCTTCCCCACCACCACCACCACGCCACCACCACTCTCACTCCTCTCTCTCTCTCTTTGGAAATAATAATAATAATAGTAATAATAATAATAATTAAAATAATATAATAATAAATATAAAAAAAAATCAGATTTAAAAAAAAACAGAAACAGTCAGGACTTAGCGAGGGAATTAGCGAGGGATTAAAATTCCCTCGCTAATCCCAGTAGCGAGGAGGGAATTAGCGAGGGAACCATTCCGTCGCTAATTCCGTCGCAAATGACCATTAGCGACGGATTTAGGTCATTTTGCGAGGGAAATTTCCCTCGCTAATGACCAGTTTTTTTGTAGTGCCAGATCTGCCATAAAACACCCATATCCGTTTTCCTTCCCTCACCATCAACCACCCAGATGTGCCATTTTTTTTTCTGCAGAAAGATTGAAGAGATTGAAGAGATTGAATAGCTGACAAAGTTTCTCCAGATCCGGTTTGGATGACCACCTTCGTGTACAAAAGACTGATTTCGTTGATAACAAATTTTGTTAAAAGCTTGGACCGATGCATATGTAATCTAATGAGGGATGAATATGGTGTTTTGAGAAGAATTGGAATCGATTTTAGTTGGATTGTTTTGATTTAATGACCGATGCATATGTAAGCTTGGACTGATTTAGTTTTGATTTTGATTTTAGTTGCTGGGTTTGAAGAAAATTGGATTGTTGTTTTTAATTTTTAATTTGTTTTTAGGTTTAATTTTTTATTAAATAAATAATGATGTGGCAGCCATGTGGCTCATTAAGTGACGTGTCAGCCACAAGTGGTGCCTACGTCAGCTGCCACGTCATTTAATGAGTGCCACATCAGCTTTTTTTTTTACAGAATGCCAAATCAGCAAAAAAAAATTTGAAAAATCCCTCTTTGGACTAAATGTTTTGAGTTTTTTAAAATTGAGGGACTAAATGTCTGAGTTTTAAAATAGGAGGACCAAATGTCCGAATTTGTAAAAATAGGGGGACTAAAACTATAATTTAGCCTAAATTAAATAAGTGAATTTATAGGTTTTTGACTCAGTATGGCGTGAACTGAACCACGGATGTAGGCAATTGTGAGTGGTAGTCATCAAAGAATGAGGGAGTAATTACGAAGAAGATGAAAGGAATCGTACTATGAACTTGACAATTTGCATGCAACATAATAACTCATTAACATAAAATATTCGCAAATTTTATTTTTAATTTGTTGAATGACACTTGCATTCGATCTTCTCGGTTCATGAAACATATCTTTTTAATCAGGATTTGTGTGCAATCGGAACTGCAAGTATTTTAAAATTTGGACTCTTGAATCGTAATCAGATAGTTTCGAGCTTATCGACGGCATGACTACATGCAATTCATTCCAACCGCATCTAATCCAAATTCGTACTAATATATATATATATATACTAGTCATAATCTCATTCTAATTTTTTTGACATTTTAGTTAAAAAAAATTGATTTATTACAACTAGGAGAGAGATAGTATAGTATGAACAGAATTAATTGAGGGAAAATAGTGGTCTAAGGAGTGGTTTAAGAGACAATAAATATGCGCCCTCGATTCAATCCAAAGAGTGTTTGGTCATTCCTTGCTTTGCTTTGCCCAAAATAAGCGAAAAGAGTTGCAATTACTAACCCACCACCGCTTTCCAATCAACACGCCCCCCCTTGACTTTGAAATTTCAAAACTCCAATTCAACCCCTATTTATTTCCACAACAACTTCATCCATTAGAATAATCCCACACTTATTTCTTCTCTACACTCTCACCATAGAAATTATAAAATGTGGTAGTAGTAAAAGATAGAGACAAAGTGTTCAGATCACCAACCCCTCTCTCTTTCCTTCATGCATTAAGCTCTCTCTCTCTCTCTCTCTCTCTTTCTCTGTCATCTCTGTACACCAAAACATGATTCCTAATTAAGTCCCCAGCATCTATTCTTTTACTTGTTCCCTTTGCTTCTCGTCCGGGGGGAATTTCTTTCCTTCTAGTACTACTACTACTACTACTACTACTACTTTCTTTTTCCTCCCTCTCACTCACACTATTACTACTAGTATTTATTTTTGATGCAAAAAAGCTATCTAGTGCAGCAGGGGATGGGATACACGGTACTCTCTCTTATATTATAATATATATATATCGTCACTCTTTCCCTTTTTATTTATTTCCCCTTTCCTTTCTTGTTTTTCTTTCTCACAGGCGATTCCTGTTGCCCCTCCATCTACTTTTATATTTATTTATTTATTACTTTACTCACTTTAATTAATTAATTACCTTTTCATTTTATTATTATTATTATTATTATTGAAATAGAATTGGTGAGAGATGCAGAAAAGAAGGGGTAGGTGAAGAGGCTATATATAAGAAGGTGTGTTATGTTGGCTGATCATTCATCAGTTCAGTTAAGACCAAAAAGCAAAGCAACAAAAAGAAAAGGGCTAGCTGCTATGCTATGCTATGCTAAACTGAACTTGTAGTAGATTCTCTTGTTTTCTCATCATCATCATCATCATCATGGCTTCTTCCAATAGGCACTGGCCAAGCATGTTTAAGTCTAAGCCTTGCAACCCTCACCACCAATGGCAGCATGACATCAACTCCTCTCTCATCTCTTCTACTTGCCATCGAACCCCTTACACTTCTGGTAACTCATTTAATTTCTCACACTCTCATTAATGTTGTATGTTGTAACCGACCTTCAAATGAAACACTTTCTACATCTAATTCCAAACCAAAGGCTTGTTACGTTAACAAACATTGTCAATTTATATATAAATATATAGCATCTTCAAGTTCAGTCAACGTTTTTTGTTTTTTTCATTACATAAAATACAAGTTAACCTAGCTAGGTATATATATTTTTTGTGTATGATTTGAACCTTTGATGGAATATTTGAAATGGAAGCAGGTTGTGAGGAGAGGAGTCCAGAACCAAAGCCAAGGTGGAATCCAAAGCCAGAACAAATTCGTATACTGGAAGCTATATTCAACTCTGGGATGGTGAATCCACCAAGAGATGAGATAAGGAAGATCAGGGCACAATTACAAGAATATGGTCAAGTTGGTGATGCTAATGTCTTTTATTGGTTCCAAAACCGCAAATCTAGAAGCAAACACAAGCTTCGTCATCTTCAAAACTCAAAGAATCTTCAGAATCAGAACCATGAATCACCACCACATAACCTTGTTTCACAGTCTCAACTCCCTCAAATGACACCTCCTCATTCATCCTCATCATCTAATTCCTCTGAGAAATCTTCCCCAAAAGAACTCATACCTTCCAAGGTTTTTTCCCTTGGTTTCTCTAATGTCAGTGATGTGGGATCAAATTCTCCCACCGCTTCTGTGAACAACCAGACCTATTTTCACTCTCACAATGACACCACTCTCCTGCCACCACCACAAGTGGCAGCACCACCGGCTGAGACTTTCTTCTTCCCGGTGCAAGGAGTAATCCCTAATAATAATAACAACAACAATGTGAGTTCACAAGGGTTTTGCTTCTCTGAGCTGTCTAATGTTTTTCATGCTCAATCACATGGTCAACAAAACGTTGGTCATTGCACTAGTCTTTTGCTTGGTGAGATCATGAACCATGGTAATGCTAGTAGTGCAAGTGCTGCTTCCTCCAAAAAAGTTATAGATCAGGACAAATCTGTCAAAATAATGCACCAAATTCCACAGTTTAATTTCTGTTTTGCTCCCACAGCAACTACTACTACTATTGTACCTCCCACTCCCACCACTACTACCACCATGACAACTGTTCCATCCCCCATCCTTTCTCAACTTCAAGGTAATTACATTTTTATTATAAACTCATTTACTTTTTTTTTTTTTTTGATAAGTCAAAGTAAAAAAAACTTTTGATGTGCATGCTAATCTATTTAAATCTACATGTTCTAAGTTAGGCCCAACTCAAGTTCTAAAAACTTTTTTTGCATTTATCTGCTATTGTTCTTGGCCTCTTGGGGTTTAGTCCCTCTTAATTTTTAGGTTATGAAAAAAACAAGTCTCCCTAGTGTACTGTTTTCACTAGTACATTTTCCACTATAAGGCGAGAGTAATAATGTATGCAGAAAAGGGTTCCTATAGTGCAAGTAGAAAGGAAAGAATAGGGCATGTTATGTTAGTGAGAGTAATGTGAAATGGAGGTGGGTGGGTGGCCATGGTTTTCGGGTCACGTGTGCATGGCTTTATTGGCTCGAATATGGGCTTGCTTTAGAATTTGTTGACTTTTTTGGTAGCTACCTAGCTTAGCTTAGCTAGTTAGTGTTTCGACTTGCACATGAGAGATGATTTGGTGTGTCTCAGGAATTGGAGATCCAGGTGTTACGGCTAGATCAACGGTGTTCATTAACGATATGGCATTCGAGGTAGCAGCTGGACCTTTCAATGTTCGTGAGGCATTTGGTGATGATGCTGTACTCATCCATGCTACTGGTCAGCCTGTTTTAACAAACCAATGGGGTGTTACCCTCCAATCACTCCAGCATGGTGCATGCTATTATCAGGTGCGCACGTAAACACATTTTTCATTTTTTAAAATATTATTAAGCTAAGTTCTTGGTTTTAATTTCATATATTTTATTTTGCAGATATAGGAAACAGAAAGCCGATGAAGGGTTGAGTGAGTGGGGTTTTAGATATTATATGTTTTATTTTGTTGTCTCTTTTGCTGGCTTTGTATTTTCTTCTTGTTCTTATCTTTGTGTGTTGCTACTAAGGTTATTATTGTAAACACTGTTCATGAGAATGACTTCAGATGGATGGGTCTATGCTGTTGGAAGTATTATGGTTATCATGACTTTGTTGACCAAAATATGTAACTTTTTATTCTCTCTATATTAGTAACTATATTAGTAATTAGTAATTAGTAATTAAAGCGAACTATGTTGTTTCACTTATATGATATGATATGCGCATTATCAGTTATGGTTTATGGAATATGTGTTTTTAGTATTATTATTGCCAATCCAAAAAATTAGTAATTCTAAACTGTTTCATGAGTTTTATGAGTTAAAAACAAAGCTAACTGTTTCATTAGTAATTCTAAACATAGATCTTACGGTTGATTTGATTAATACACGGACGAGAGACTTAGACGTTCCCTCCCACTAGAATTCACCTACTTTGTAATGTAATGTATGAGAGGAGTTTTTTTAACTATAAAACATTGGTCTCCCAATCCCTATGTGTGAGTTTGTTAGTGATACAATTGTCATTCTGGCAGACCAAAAAAAAACACATTTGTCTACGGATTTGTGTATTTTTTTCGCCACTTATTGATTTTATTTTTATTTTTTTCTTTTAAAATGAGGTTGAAGTCCTATCAAGAAACTAAGTTTTATTTGCTGAAAGACCTTAAATAAGTATATGTAGAAAAAATTTCATTTCGATCTTCTATAATGGTGTGTTCTCGATTAGAAATAGGAAAGACCTAATTATGATTTGGCATCCTCGTGATGGGTGGATTTTCTCAAATAAAATCATTGACTTTTTAGAGACTTTTTTTTTGCAATTAAGCTATATTCATGGAATTGGTTTCTAGCTGGGTCTTTTTTTTATCAGCTTTTCTAGCTAGGTCTAAGGCTAAACAATTAATGCATTTTGTTTAAATGGTGTATAGATCCCCTGGAGTCAAGGAGTGAGGAGTTGGTTGTTATATTGTTGAGTTTTTTGACTGATGTTCTGGGGTGGCCCTAATATACTTGATGGAGTTTTCTGGTTTATAATTTACTGATTTGATTTTTGTATACTACCGTGTTGTTGTAATAGAGCTTGAATACCGTATCACTCGCGATAATTCTATATAATTTAAGATATGTTTGTCTTTTTTAAAAAGAATAAGTGCTAACTATAAAAATTTATGCATAAGTTCTTTAACAAAAAAGCATAGTCAATCTAATATCTATTTATACTAATAAACCACACTTAAATTACCCATAAAAGCCTTCACACTTACTTGACACCTTGCCACTCTATAATAACTCCAAAGGGTATTTAGGTCATTACCCTCTCTTCCTTTCTTTTTTTTTACACTCTCTTTTCTCTTTTTCACTTTTCTCTTACACTCTCTTTCTTCCTTTTTCCTTTTTACACTCTATTTCTTCCTTTTTTTTCTCTCTCTTCTTACACTCTCTTTCCTCCTTTTCACTTCTCTCTTACACTCTCTTTCTTCCTTTTTTTTCTTTTTACTTTACTTTTACTTTTTCCATAAATAATTTTTCTCTTTCTATTATCATTATACTTTAGTTTTTTAACTAAATTTCTAAATTTATACACTCTTATTGATAATCTACTATCTATCTTTTACTATCTACTATAATCTACTAAAATTTTAATTTTTCTCTCCGAAGTTTGTTTATACTCTTATTGATAATCGAATATCACCTCTTATTGATATTTATCTTTTACTATCTAATATAATCTACTAATCAACTAAAATAATCAATTGAAACTACGAGATAACTGCAATTATATATATAAAAAATATGGGATAACTATACTGATATATAAAAAACATAGGATTAAACTACTGATTAATATTTAAAACAAATATTTCTCATTGATAACCTACTATAATCTACTAATCAACTAAAAAAATAATTGAAACTACGAGATAACTGCAATGATATATAAAAAAACACGGGATAACTGCACTGATATATACAAAACACGGGATTAATATTTGTAATTGATAATTAAAATTATTGAAGCATACTATGAACCTATTATCTAAAAAACAAGAAGATGTAATGACTATTTAAACTACTGATTAATATTTAAAACAAATATTTCTCATTGATAATCTACTATCTAACTTTTACTATCTACTATAATCTACTAATCAACTAAAATAATCAATTAAAACTACGAGATAACAGCAATGTTATATAAAAAACACGGGATAACTGCACTGATATAAAAAAAACACGAGATTAATATTTGTCATTGATAATTATAATTTTTGAAAACTACTATAAACCTACTATCTAAAAAACAAGAAGGCTTAGTGACTATTTAAACTGATTAATATTTAAACACACGTGACAAATATTTGTCACTAATACCTAAAAAAGAACAAATAATTGTCACTGATTTGTAAAAAACACGGGATAAATATTTCTTATTAATAATCTACTATCTATCTTTTACTATCTACTATATATAATCTACTAATCAACTCAAATAATCAATTGAAACTACGAGATAACTGCAATGATATATAAAAAAACACAGGATAACTGCAATAATATATAAAAAAAACACATGATTAATATTTGTAATTGATAATTAAAATTTTTGAAGACTACTATAAAACTATTATCTAAAAAACAAGAAGATTTAATGACTATTTAAACTACTGATTAATATTTAAAACAAATATTTCTTATTGATAATCTACTATCTCTTTTTTTTGACCAATCTACTATCTCTCTTTTACTATCTATTATTATCTACTAATCAACTAAAACAATCAATTGAAACTACGAGATAACTGCACTGATATAAAAAAACACGGGATAACTGCACTGATATATAAAAAAACACGAGATTAATATTTGTCATTGATAATTAAAAATTGTGAAGACTACTACTACAAACCTACTACCTAAAAAACAAGAAGACTTAATGGCTATTTAAACTAATAATTAATATTTAAAACAAATATTTCTCATTGATAATCTACTATCTAACTTTTACTATCTACTATAATCTACTAATCAACTAAAATAATCAATTGAAACTACGAGAAAACTGCAATGATATATAAAAAAAACACGGGATAACTGTAGTGATATATAAAAAAACACGGGATTAATATTTGTCATTGATAATTATAATTTTTGAATACTACTATAAACCTACTATCTAAAAAAACAAGAAGACTTAATGACTATTTAAACTGATTAATATTTAAAACACACATGACAAATTGTCACTAATATCTAAAAAAGGACAAATAATTGTCACTGATTTATAAAAAATACAGGATAAAATTTCTTATTGATAATCTAATATCTATCTTTAACTATCTACTATAATCTACTAATCAACTCAAACAATCAATTGAAACTATGAGATAACTGCACTGATACATAAAAAACACGGGATGACGGCACTGATATATATAAAAACACGGGGATAACTTCAATGATATATATAAAAACACAGGATAGCCGCACTGATATATTAAAAAACACAAGATAACAACACTGATATATAAAAAACACAGGATAAATGCACATATTGTTTCTAAATAATACTTTTACATTTTTTAGATTTTAATATTTATATATTTTATATTTGAAATTATTTTTATCTACTTTAAATTTGTCTTTATTTTCACGAGGTAATGTTCAGACTATTTAACTGTGTTTTAAAGCATTAAACAACTATTAATATCTGCTTTTGTATTTTAAGTTTGAGACATTGAAATTTCTATGGAACTGTTTCATTTACATCATTTCTATTCAATTTAATACTAATATGTCATTAATTAACAAAAATTAACAGTATGAAGAAACTTTTTTTAAATATCAATATTACCAAAATAAAAGAGAAATTTTATTTATCGTAACCACAAAACTTACTTTAACTTCGTCTATCTACCTCTTACAAACATAGCTTCGATTTACATTATTTAAATTCTAGAAATCAATCTGATTCAAACTATACCAGACAACGCGTATGTTACTAGTTTTTCTATAAAGTTAAAAGCTAAAAATTTGAATAAGATATTTCAGAGACCTGGTTGAAATTAGCTATGGCATTTTTTTCACAGTGCTACCATTACACAAGTCTTAAATATATTAAGTGAAAGACTATATAACATGTGTCTAGTACTTCTTAGTTTAGCTGTAAACGATAATGTTCAACATCAATGAAATTTGGTTAAACCTATGATTGATCGAAGTTATTGATTTCCCCACAACGTACGCCAATTTTGTACTATATGTATCTATTTTCTATATAATCAAAACATATGCCAGCACATTTATATTTTTAGACATCACCAAATTTTGACATTTGTCACAATTTAGGGGTAAAATAGACAATTCACCACATAAAGACAAATTGCTACAGTATCACTATAGTGCGCTACATTGACGTTTCTGACGCGCTACAGTATGCTACAGTGACATTTCTGACGCGTTACAGTACCAATATTGTTGTTTTTTTTTAAATTCAATTTTTTTAAAAAAAAAAACTGATTTTTAAAATTAATAAAATAATTAGTCACTATAAATCAATTAGCCACTATCCATTGTCAAAAAAAGAATTGTAAAAAAACTTTAACCCCTACTAAAAATTACAAAATAACTAGTAAATCTACTTTCTACTTTCTATATAATCAAACATATGCTAGCACATTTACATTTTTAGACATCACCAAATTTTGACATTTGTCACAATTTAAGGGTAAAATAGACAATTCACCACATAAAGACAAAATGCTATAGTATCACTACAGTGCGGTACAATGACGTTTCTGGCGCGCTACAGTACCAATATAGTTTTTTTTAAATTCAATTTTTTTTAAAAAAACTTATTTTTAAAATTAATAAAATAATTAGTCACTATAAGTCAATTAGCCACTATCCATTGTCAAAAAAAGAATTGTAAAAAAACTTTAACCCCTACCAAAAATTACAAAATAACTACTAAAACTAATCAATTTCACCACTTTTGTTAAAATCAATCAATTTAACCACTACAAAAAATTAACAAATAACTATTTTATAATTACAAAATAACTTACCTATAATTAAACGAATATGATTTAATTAATATTAAATCATATAGAATAATATGAGTTAACATGTGGCAACGAGAGCGACAACGAGAGACTGGCAATGGGAGCTGCAACGAGAGTGGCAACGAAAGAGGTAACGAGAGCGCCAACGGGAGGGTCAACGAGTATGCAAATAGGAGTGTCAACGGGGATTCGTATTTTATCTCTAATGTTCAAATACATTATTATGGATCAATGTAATTCTGATTGTCAATCTCATTTATTTTCTTTGACTCAATATAATTTTCATTTGTATCTTATATGACATAATATCTATCTCTTTCCACTTTTAATTTCAAATCATATATTTTGGACATTGTTCACAGCTTATGGTTATCTTCTGTTCGGTACCGTATCTCCGGCTAGGTATCCGGTCTTGGATAAGTAGTCCGGTCCGAGATAGTTGGTACGTATGTCCTTGGTCGTCCGAGTTGGTGCTCCGGTCCGAGGTGGGGTGGTACCTGCAATGACACTCCGACGCTCAAGTCAGTGAGTGAGTCAATTACAAGTGAAAGTATGTGAGAGATGAGTACCATTAATGTGAGCAATCAATGCTTATTTATAGGTATCTGGAGTGGAGGAGGACTGTTGGATCTAGGTCTGCAATCTCCACCGTTGGATGAATTAGGTCCTTTGTTATTTGGGCCTTTTTGGTGGATTGGCCATTGAGGCCCAATCCATAACATCTTCCAATTACTATTATGACTTCTTGACAATACACCGAACATACAGTATCACTCGTGCGCGTGCATTAGCACGGGTAAAATACCAGTACCTGTATAAAACATAAACGATGAGTTGAATTTAATAAGAAGGTTGCAGATTTTGTATAGATGGTTTGATCAAAAAAGGTGTCAACCCTACCACTGTATGCCATTTAAAAGTGAATCTTGTTTACACGAATCAGAAAGGTCTGACCCAAAACGGAATGGTACAAACGTTTTCACACAAACTGCCAATATTTGTCTTAACTATATGGAAATTGCAAATGCAAATGCAAATGCAATTGCATGTGTTCAAGTTCAAAGAAATACACAACAGAACAAATTAAACTCACTCATCCCTGTTCCCTTTCCCATACATTGATCAATCACAGCCACGGAGTGAGGTAGAGAGGAGAATAGGAGAGTAGTTGTTGACGAAAGGTCAGTCACACACAACAACATCATCATATATTTCACAGGTACATACAGTACAGTTACAGATTGGTTTACGTGTTGTTTGATAACAACAGTGTTTGCTATCTCATGTTTTGATATCTCCGTTTGACAGTGATTTAGATATGTCAATGAGATCAGTTATTTGTATCTGCACACACCCGCACTTTCTTTTCTTCTCTTCTAATTATTTCCTTCCTCATATGCTATGTCACACCCCATCGCTATGTCATCACCGTGATGACAAAGTATATATGTAAATATGATATGATCACAAAGTATATTAATCATGATGACCACCACGACTTCTCATGGCTACTTTGCAAATTCATGTATATATGATGTGAATCGTATTTTTCTCTCTAGCTCGGTCTGTCTCTATTTAATTTGTTTTGAGTGATCGATTGGATAGAAGAGAAGCGTGGTTGAGGGAATAAAAGGTATGTATGTCTCAGACTTTCTGGTCACCAGATGACTTTTTATGGTCACACTTGATTGGAGCTAGCTAGGTATATAGATATTCTTGTCTTTATTGTCACTTCATATACAGTTAAAACTACTTCACTAATTATCATTAGTAGCTAGCTACTACTATTAAAGGATTTTCATAGTTAATTATACTTCATATAATTCATTGTAAACAATTTGATGTGATAATTCATTGTAGCTCAAACCTATCACAATTTACAAGTTCCAACTCCCTCCATCCCGATTTAATTGTCGTATTTAAAGTTATGTGCGGGTTTTAAGAAAATAATTAGATATACTATTTTTTATGTTTAAAAAGTATGGTAGGACTGAAATATCCCTATATTAATATTATGAGGAGAAAGGAATGAAAATCTTGAAAATACAAATAAAAGTTTGGGTATTATTGAAAAATAATAATAAATGTTGTATTGGAATTGTAAAATGATAATTAATTTGAGACAAAGAAAAATAGCAAAGAGGACAATTAAATTGAAACGGAAGAAGTATAGCGTACTAACTGGGTGCTAGCTGAATGAAGAGTCACCTTGACTTTTATTCCAATTGTAGATTTTTGGTGGATAAAATAAAAGTTATTCCAAGCTTAAATAAAGGCATGTGCGTTTGGTATAAAATTCTCATAAATAAATCTCTATCTCCCACATGGCCACATTAGGTTGATTAAGCCAGAAATACGAATATCATTGATAAACTATATTAGAGGTGTTCAAAACCAAACAAAATCAAATTGAAAACCACAAAATATCATTTTTATTGGTTCTGTTTGGTTTTTTTTATTACTGCACCGCGCGGTTCAGTTTGCGATTTTGATTACAGAAACCGAAACAAACCAAACCAAACCAAATTGTAAAATCCTATATATACAGTTTTTGGGTTTTTTTTTTATGTACCCCCATCATCTCCCTATTTACCCCCACATAAAAGTGAAACCCGAAAATACCCCTGTCCAATTTTTAATTCGCTCGGATTTACCTCCATTTGAGGTAAATCCGCTTTGTTATTTTTAAAGTCGGATTTACCTCATATGGGGGTGCCCAATAGGTAAATCCGATTTCAAAAATAACAAAGCGGATTTACCTTAGCTGGAGGTAAATCCGCTTTGTTATTTTGGAAATCGGATTTACCTAGTGGGTACATAAATCCGATTTCCCTAAAAAAAGAGAAAATCGGATTTATCCCACCTAAGGTAAATCCGATTTCCCTAAAAAAAGAAAATCGGATTTATCCCACCTAAGGTAAATCCGATTTTGTTATTAAAAAAAATTGTTTTTTATTTAATTTTTTAAAAAAGGTTATAAAATACTACTAAAAATCCGTTAAACAGCCAAAACTAATCCAAAAATTATGAAAACACCACTAAAAATCTAATAAAACCAAAATAAAGTTATGCAAATTTTTTCAGATTTTTTGGAGATTATGAAAAATTTAAAAAATTAATAAAAAATAGTAAACTTGATATTTTTCGGATTTAAAGAATGTGGTTTCATTACAATTTGAGTAGGTTGCCCGAAAACTGATTTTTTAGCCTAAATTATTCTCCCGACGTACAATATCGTCACGTGTTAACGAACTACACACTAAACAGAACCAAAAGACAGTCGAAATTTGTTTTTAAAATTTTAACTGATTTATTTTTTTATTAATTGGGTTAACAAAGCGGATTTACCCCCACATAAGGTAAATCCGCTTTGGTTATTTTTAAAAGCGGATTTACCTTATATGATGGGGTAGATCCGCTTTTAAAAATAACAAATCGGATTTACCCCCACTTAAGGTAAATCCGATTTGTTATTTTTAAAAGCGGATCTACCCATCTTAAATAAATCCGATTTAAATTTTTAAAATTTTTTGTGGAAATCGGATTTACCTAAATCCGATTTAAATTTTTTAAAATTTTTAGTGGAAATCGGATTTACCTAAATCCGATTTCCAAAAAAAAAAATGAAATCGGGATACGTTCGGGATTTTTAAATTTTGTTAAGGGCAATTGCGTCTTTTCGCAGGGTCGGTGGGGGTAGCTGGGAGATGATGGGGGTACAAAAAAAAAATCCCACAGTTTTTTTTGTTCAAGCCGGTTGTGCCTACTTATTTCATTATTGGGCTCCCAACATGGGGCTTGTGATTAAAACCCATCATGGGGCTTGTGATTAAAGCCCAAAGCCTCAAAGTCAGATTCTGTTTCCTTCAGAAAATGAAAGTGAGGTTTCAAAGTCACTCTCATTGGATAAGATTTGAACACAGATTCTATTGATGGTCCCCACCCGTTTACCACTTGATATTCAATTTAGAAAGTATAAACAAACAAATAAATAAAGCTCACATCTTTTTTTTTTTTGTTTTGGCTTTATGGATTTATATATGTGAAATAAGTGTTGCTAATTTTGTTTGGCTTTGTGCCGGAGACGTTGAGCAATTGGGGCTGATTTTTTTTGTATATTGGCTGATTTTTAATTTGGCAGATTTAGTAGATTTATAGTTGTGTTTAGTCTTGTCAAAAACCGAAACAATTCAAATCGCATTAATTTGGTTCGGTTGTTTTTGAAAGCCAACTGAACCAAACCAAACCGCGTCTATTTTAGTGTGTATTGTCTTATTTTGCTGGTAAGCAAAAATTTATATATCAGAAGGGAGTACAAAGAATACTTCAAGTTCAATCTGTATATGAAGTGTTGCAATTCAAGGCAAGAGAATTAAATACATTGCAAGTTCAGATACAAAAACGAGGGTGCATACACCAACCAAAATATAAAATACCAGGCCCTCCTAAGTTTTTTGACAATATATAATGTCTATGATTTTATCTTAAATAAATAGATTAATAATACCTCCAATAAAGTTTATCTCCTGAGGGTGGTTTAGCGCAAGAAAGGGAGTTGAATATGGGTTTTCTTTCACTGATTGGTGTGCTTGTCCGTGAGGGTGTATTCTCGCCTTTGATAGTTGGGTTAGTCACATTGTCCTTGTTTAAAATGAAATTTTACTTTGATTTTTAAGAATTTTTCAAATTAAGGTGAAAGGAAGTTAAAAGGAAGCAAAAAGAGTAATTGGAAAACACTTATAAAGATTACGAGGGTTCTAACGTTAACTTCATCAAAATAAGAAAAACACTAGTACTTCCTGAAGGTTTCAACACGAGAAATTCAAAAATGATGCTTGTTGTCTCAAATAGTGCTAGAAAAGGCAACCTAAACTATAGTGTGTCCATCAAAAGAATGCGCGACAAACAGAGATCCGATTGATCGAACAAGGTCATAAAATGAGTACAAAGGATGACTTTGGGTAGAAATACGAGGTTTGGTAATTTTCAGTGGCTTAATAAGAGAGAACAAGAAGAGAGAAAGATGTTGAAGAAGACAATCCAACAATAACATGCATGGAATAGGGGTGTACGAAAGAAAAACAGAAGGTGTAGTAAGCAAAATTTGAAAAGATTAAATAGTCATGGCTGCAACATCCAATTGTTCAATCCTTTTTTTCATTACAAAAAAACATTTCTAAACTCATATAAGTTTGGTGTTTTCCTTTGGTGTTTTCAATGTTGGTTACTACAAATCAAAGGTTGAGGAGGCGGGCCACTCCATGGTCCCACCACCCTAATGACTTGCATATGTTGGAATTATCGTGGTTTGGTGGCGGCCACAACAAATAGGGAATTAAATGACCTGATCCTAGGTAATAAGTCGACCATTGTGTTCCTTATGAAGACTAGAGCCCGTAAGGAAAGGATAACAAGAGTTAAAAGAAAAATCAGATTTCAACACTCCTTCTGTGTTGAAGCCCGTGGTTTATCATAAGGTTTGGTACTATTTTTGAATGACTGTTATGAACTTCAGATTCAAGATTCTTGTTCTAATATCGTTCATGCGGTTGCTAGAGAAAGAAGATCAGGTTCTATGTTTGAAATAACATTTGTTTATGGGAATCCAACTTTAAACAATAGAAGGAATCTATGGCCATCTCTGGTTAGACTGAAACCAAGTCAGAATGGGTCTTGGTGCTACATGGGGGACTTTAATGAAATGATTTCTATTACTAACAAAGATGGCCCAAACTCATTGAGCCAAAGAAGGATTAACCTCTTTAGAGAATTTTTGTCTAACACAAAACTGATGGACTTTGAATTACAAGGTTGCAAGTTTACCTACCTTAGCAATCCTAGGGATGGTTTTAGAACAAGAGAATGTATTGACTGTGTGTGGAGGTGGTTATTCCCTCATGCAATTAGTTGCCCTTCCAATAATTAACTCCGATCACTCTCCAACTATTTTGAAACCTAAACCCCCCGACCAGTGGCAAATCCTTCAGATATAAAGCCTTTTGGGATGAACATGAGGAGTGCAGACAGGTGGTTGATGCTGGTTGGGAAGGTACTTGTAAGGAACACTGGGGTAGAAGGTCTCAAAAGGTTAAAAACTGCAAATCCAACCTCACCAGATGGCACTCAAGCACTTTTAGGAATGTAGCTAACTAAAAGATTGGGAAGATGAAATCACAGCTCCAACTGATGCTGATCTTACCTAGTGACCAGATATATTGGACTCGTGTTACAACTCTGAGGAAGGACATTGATAAGCTTTGGAGACAAGAGGAGCTATATTGGAGGCAAAGGTCAAGAGTTTGATTTCGTTTGATTTCTGGGCTCAATCTCAGATTTGTTCAATCTCAAGTTCTTGTTTGATTTCGTTTCTGGTTCAACAACAACGTTAATCTGTTTTGATTTCGTTTCTAGTTTGATTTCATTTCAATTGAATCGTTGTTGTTGTTGAAGATGAAATTAAGGGTTTTTGAAATTAGGGGTTTTCAATTGAATCGTTGTTATTGTTGAAGATCTCATTCGAGGATGAAGATGAACGATGCAGATGTGAACCAATTTCGTTTTGATTTTCATTTGGAACATGAAGAGATGATGATGATGATGATGAATGCGAAGGGAAGAGAAGGAAGGGGATACAACATCGTACCAAATTAATTTTTTTTTTTTTTAAAATCTATGTTGTGTAACAATATAAATATAATAGAATTGGTATAATATCAGAATTTAATTATTGCTTCAGTGGTAATTCCCTATATGTGTGATCTAGAGGTTGTGAGTTCAAGTCCCTCTAATGCCATTTTCAAAACGTCATCACTATTAACCACATCAGTTTTTTTGGATGGAAAATTGACCGAGAGGCATATATTTAAGTCTATAAAAATGATAAAAAGGTAATCTCAAAAAAAAAAAAATGATAAAAAGGTTTGGTAAAAAAAAATGATAAAAAGAGTAAATTATTTGGCACTTAGGTCTCACCATCGCCATCGTTTTCCAAATAAAACCCACATTTGCAGCATTGCTGTTTCAATTAATTTCCCGTTATTGTTGTCACTTTTCCTTTGACGTTGGTCCAAATCTGGAATTACTTAATATAAATACAGATTCACAGCAACGCGTTCAAATCTAAGACATCAAAATCAATTTTTTTTAATCCTTGATTTTCTCTCTAGCCAAACACCAGAGAGAGAAAAAGGGGAGGAGGTGTGTGTATCGCAAAAATGGGGGCATACAGAGCCGATGAGGATTATGATTATCTGTTCAAGGTGGTGTTGATTGGTGACTCAGGTGTTGGAAAATCTAACCTTTTGTCGAGATTTACCAAAAATGAATTTAGTCTCGAATCCAAATCCACCATTGGGGTTGAGTTTGCTACCAGAAGTATTAGGGTAGATGATAAGGTTATTAAAGCTCAGATTTGGGATACTGCTGGCCAGGAAAGGTGAACATTCTCTCTTATTATTATCTCTTTCATGCTAGATTTGATTTGAGTTCGGTTTGTTAGGTTAGGTTAGCCGTTAGCTATTCCCCAATGTGTTTTTTTAGGTTTTTTTAATCCTCTTTTGATATTTATATGAATTTCAATGATTTGGTTGTGATGGATATGTGGCTTTTAATCTGCTCTAGTATTTTTGCACCCTTTATGCTGATAATTAGATAAGAAGATGCATTGAAAGCTTTTATGGATTCGTTTTTTATATACCCTAACAATCCTTGTGTTTGGAAAAAGGGGAAATGCCCTTGTCACTTAGAAATTGAACTTCATTTGCAGTAGACATTGTGTTACTAATGGACCTCAATACACTTCTTATTTTAAATTGATTTGCCAATCCTTGCATTTATGCATTCATTTCTTGTTGACTGTGGCATTTTAGAGGAACAAAGTTCTTTTGTTATGCGCCGGTTAATATTGATATGGCACATACTCTTATCATATTTGAAAAAAAATGGTGGAGTTGCTGGCAGTCATCTTTGAAGTTATCACTTGGCTGGTCTTGCCTCCCAAGGTTACCACTTAACAATGTCCCAAGTTTGTTATTTGTAATACTAATTAATATGCTGTGATTGCCTTTAGCTCATTGTGTTGACTGTTGGTATGATTTACACTCCTATTTTACCTGGGGTTGGAATTTGTTTGTCATATTAAGATGACTTATAAAGTCATAGCTGTAATAATTTGAACTCATACTCTACTAAAATGTGAAGATTACCCCCCAACCCCCAGTCTTAATCTTATTATTATGGTTGTAGCAACATGTTGAACATTTAGGCTCTGTTTGGGTGTTGAGAGGGCAGGGGATGGGAGGAGTTTGAGGGGAAAGAGAGGGATAAAGAGAAGTGGGAGTGTTGCTCCATAAAAAAATAGGGGGGGAGAAGGGAGGATAGCCTATGATGTTTACATTTTTCCTAGAACTAAAACCCTCCATAGTCCCCCAAATTGGGGGAACTCAAGAAATGAATTAAAGGAGGATTTTGGAGAGTTTTGAAGGATGGGTTTTCTCCATACTACTACTAAAATTATTAGCCATAATCCTCTTCCTCCCCTCCCTTTCAAACTCCCAAACAAACCCCTAGGAGTTCCTAAATTGTTTATGGATCATATGCTATGACAGCTATGTTACATACTAATAAATAGAAAGGTTAAGTAATGACTGGGGCTAGTATTGTTATGAACTTATGATTACTATTGTTGTGAATTTATGATTTTTGACAACAAAACCTCCGTAGACCAAGCCTTATCTCAATTCTCACTAGCTGGGATTGTTCTTATTGTGATTACATATCAGTATCACTAATGACCAAACTTTGTTGTACAATGGTAGTTTAAAAGAAAGTCATCATGGTAATGTGCTTAACAAACTTGTTAGCTGAAGAATAAGGCATGTGCGAAAATGGATTCTGTCAGTTCCTCATTTTGGTATCATTCTAATGAAACACTAGTTCAATGGGACCCATAAGCGATTTAGTGCCTGTTTGGTTTGAGAAAACGTTTTCTGTTTTAACTTCCTTTTTTTTCATTTTTAATGAAAAAATTGTCTTCTTGTTTTAACTCTATTTTCTGTTATCTTTGAAAAAGGGAAGCAGAGTGAAAACAATGTGGCACCTTTAACAGTTCCTGTCCACTCTGCTTTAGTATATCTAAATCAGACATGAAAATTTATATGCTTTTCTTTGCCTCATTAGTATTTTCTTTTCTAGCAAACTTCTATTTTCTCATGGATTATCAGGGATAAACAGATTGCTTGAGAAAGTTAATTAAAAAATAAATAAACATAATGAAAATTTGAAATAAAAAGTTATGCCCTATTTGCTTCGAAAAAACATTTGTTTTCAATTTGTAGTTACAAAAATATCACACTGCTTTCACTTTATTTCCTATTTTTAACGATTTGTAAGAAACAGTAGAGTAATAAGAATTTGTATAAGAAACAATGTAAATAGTAAAAGTCGTTTTCACTTTTCCTAGACAGTCATAGATTTGCATCCAAGTTAAATAAGAAAAAGTGCAAGAGAAAAAAGTGAACTGAATCCCTTAAGTGCTCTTTAAGCAAGAAATAAAGTGAAAATAATGTCATTTTTGTAAAACAAGAAGAGAAAACAGAACATTTTGTTTTTGAAACCAAACATCACCAATCTTCCTTTTGGATGATTTACATTGATCATAAGATGCATCATTTTTTCCTTAATCAGGCCTATAGTTAAATTTCAGGATAATGTGAATATCTCGTAATGAAACTTGGTAGTCTTTTGGGTTTATAATCCTAGCAAAAAATCTTTGGAATAACGTCACCAAATTTTCTCTACCACACATGAATAGTTACTTTTGATGCTGTATTTTAGTGACTTGACATGTAAGATATCATAGTTTGCTTTCCCTTTCCTAAAGGTACCGGGCAATTACAAGTGCATATTATCGAGGAGCTGTTGGTGCTTTACTAGTCTATGATGTTACACGCCATGTTACATTTGAAAATGTGGAGAGATGGTTGAAGGAGCTGAGAGACCACACAGATGCCAACATTGTGGTCATGCTTGTCGGGAACAAAGCAGATTTGCGTCATTTGCGAGCAGTTTCAACTGAAGATGCAACAACTTTCGCTGAACGAGAGAACACATTTTTCATGGAAACGTCAGCCCTTGAGTCCATGAATGTTGAAAATGCTTTCACGGAAGTGTTGACGCAGATCTATCGTGTTGTGAGCAAGAAGGCCCTTGAGATTGGTGATGATCCAGCAGCACTTCCAAAAGGAAAGACAATTGATGTTGGATCCCGTGATGATGTATCAGCTGTGAAGAAAGGTGGATGTTGTTCTGCCTGAGCATGCAGTGAAGATCTCTGTATTTTAATTTTTATACCTATGCTCTGTTTATATCCTTGTAGAGATCAGCCTTACAGCCTGAAAATGATTGTCTAAAGAGCATCACTCTCTGAACTTTCTGCTTTGGTGTGTAGAGAAATCTGTTCAATGATAGTTAGATGTTTACCGTGATTTTGTTTCTAGTCTCGGAATTCTTTAACAGAGACATGTATTTGGTTTCTAATTTAAGTTAAAGTCATTGGATTTATTAATGCTGGAGAAATATGGGAGCTTCTCAGAAACTCGGGGTATGAAAGCTGTTTTCAACTTATTATTGTGCAGTAAGTTATTATTCAGTATGAAAGCTGATTTCAACTTATTATTGTGCAGTAAGTTATTATTCAGAAGATTCATTGTCGTTGTAACTGTAAGACCATTTTAATATTTGTTTTTCTTACAAGTATTTGTTGCAAATACTATCCATATTAGTTCAAAGGCTTCTTTATTTTGTTTGTTGCTTTTTTTTAATACCAAAAAGAAAGCTATTTTCCTTGCTTTACGTTGCTCTTAAATTGTGTGCAAAACACAATGTGGAAAAAGAGCATTCGAGTCTTTGTTACTTACATTGGTAGCTTTAAACTGAAGGTTTTTTTTCTTCTTCTTTCCTTTCTCGTGGTATGCATAAAAGCCATTTAAAAAACTTGTTTTGTTTTTCACAATGAGGTCACCAAATTATATGCTAGCCACCGAATTTTCGATTGTATTCCAACTTGTATTGCAAATTTTACATCTATTGAAATTAAGTAAATTTATTCCTGTAACAAGTAAAAATGAGATAGAACAAACTCTTTAGGATTAAATAGGTTTTTAGTTTCTATAAAATACCCTTATATCAAGTTTAGTCTTTAATTTGGGGATTCTAGTGAAATTTTTCATCTATGTTTAATCCCTAAAATCAACAAATTGGAAACTAAACATAAATGCAAACTTTTATAGGACTAAACTTGATAGGAGGTTTTTTTTTCTTTTGGTTTATAGACGGAGTGACAATTGCCACTAGAAATTCACACAAACAACTGTGAGGTCCCGAATTCGAACCCGAGACTAATATCCAGTCTAACAGTTTTGGTATTTGCCGGTTGAACTAGGCCTTACGGATTGATCGGAGGGTATTTTATAAGTACTAAAAATGTACTTTGCACAATTTTTTTATCATAGAATGAAATAAAAATCTGATTCTATCAACAATACTTCCAAAATAGTTTTAAAAAAGCATTCAATCATCAAATTCATTCCAGTACATTTTAAAGTGAATCCACAATTTAGTTTCTAAACTTACACTTTCTTATTTAGTCCCTAAATTATTTGTAATTAATAAATAATCCCTATACTTTATTAAATCCATCTAATTAGTCCTTAATGTTTTAAAAGTAGTCCCTTACAACAACAAATTACACAGATTTCACAAAAAATTAAGGACGGACTAAATATATTTTGGCAAACTTAAGAGACTACTTATTATTTTTATATAGTTTAAAAGCCAAATAGGAGAGAGGTGTTAGTTTATGGACTAACTTTGAGAGTTTATTCTTTATACTATTATAAACAATCTAAGTAATAAAACCTAAATTTTAATACACTTCATCACTTTGCACCATTCCAAAATTGGTTTTTCATTTGGCACTCTTTCTCCCTTTTTGCACTTCCCCCACACACTCGATATCTAGATACCGAGCGACCAATTTTGCCACTTGGGAAGTGTGTGAGGAAGTGCAAAAAGGGGAAAGGGAAGTGCCAAAAGAATTTCCCTTCCAAAATGATTCCACTCAATTTAAAATGCTTCGGACCGGTGAATGCCAACTTGGTATGGGTTTGAACTTGAATCAAACCAAACTGGGCCATGATCACTCATAAAATGCAAGTTGGAATGAAGCTTTTGCATAAATATGTACAAACTTTTGTCTCACAACCATATCAAAACAGCTACAAGAACTAATTAAAGAAAAGAAAAATAACAGCCATGCCACGTGACTCTTACAAACAAACATTAAGGGCTTATTTATTTCAACAAAATATTTTCAGTTTTAATTGCAAAAATGCATCTAGTTTTTACTTTTGTCTCCCGCCTTCAAATTTTTGCATGCGAAAATAGTGAAAACATCATTTTCCTGTTTTCACTATTTGGTGCACAATTTTTAAACTTTAAAGGCATGAAACAAAATGAACGTCACATTTTGTAACTAAAACTGAAAACACACAGGATCAGTCTCTGCAATTGCGCACAGAGGATACCCGGTTTATACCAAAAAAAACTGAAAACACAAAAAAAAACTCCCAAAACAAACCAGCCTTAACCTTCCATAGAGCATTGCAATCAAGGTGAGCATTCAGGCACTGTCAACTAAAAGCAGCTCTTAAATGGCATGATTCCAGTGAATAAAGCCTGCAATTTACAGCAGCTAACAAGCTAAGAAAATTTGAAAGGACATTGGCACAAGATATACTAGATGGTATTAGTTAATAGCCCAAAAGGAATAACAATCATCAAATTTAGAGACAGTAATGTCACAAGGTAAGGCTTATATAATTGAAGCTTGTGAGGTTGCCCTTTTTTACATACATTGTTCATAAATAAAAACTACCTTATATAATTGAATTGCAAGATCAAGTATTGCCTTTATCTTCTCAGACACAACAGAAACCAAACCACATAAGCCTTGAGACCATAACTCACAAGCCATGTCAGGAATAGCGATTTTGAATTTAAAATCCAACGGCAATAGATAACAACCTCACCTCGTCTTCAACTTGTTCCTAATCTTTTGGGCCAACAAGCTACTTCACAATTTCACTTGAGAAGCTGTTTCATTACTTATGGGGGGCGTTTGAAAGGGTTTATGTGGACTTATCTTATGGCATAAACAGTTGTGTAAGTATTGGAATAGGTTATAAATATAAATACAAGATACATAAAAAGCATATAAAGCCCTTTTCAGCTTGTTTCCAGGCATGAGCTTAGACAGAGTTTACCTTCATTTTTTTTCTTTAACTGTAAAATCCAGTGTATAAGCTCTAGTACAAGTTTGATATCCAAACGCCCCCTTAGTGATCTAGACACAATCTAACAAAAAGGCCTTAAAATTGAATGACCGAAACATATCAAAAGACAATTAACAAAAAAAAAAGAATGAAAGTGGAGGAAGTTAGTGCTAACCTATAGGAGGAGAACAATAGAAAGGTTGGAATGCATCATTGGGATTGGGGAGGTTTGTCGTTGTCAGAGGAAGGATGAGTTGAGCGGAAAGAGGGTATGGGGTTTTCTCCCTTGATGAGCCAACCAAGGGCAAAAAAGGCAGTTCCGGCTAGAATGGCGGTACCCCAAGCGTGAGAGTACCATTTGCTGTACTGCCGGATGGCGTATTTCCATTGATCTTTCAGAGTTGCTGAGTCCGGAATCGATGTTTCAGGTGGGTTGATATGGGCCTTGTGACCTGAATATTTGGATGAGCCATTTGAGGAAGAAGAAGAAGGTGGAAGAGGGGTTTTAGGGTTAGGGTTAGTCTCACTCTCACCCATTGTATGCTGGATTGCTTTGCTTTGCTATGAGAATCAATCACCAACCTTATCAAAATATGAAGTTAATCTAATGGAAATTGGAAGGCATTAGTTTTACAAAAATGATTTATGCACGCCAATCTAATAGATAAGTGTTCGTTCGCTTTGGTCTGTATGCAGCCGTCACAGTTGTCTTAATATGTTTTTCATTAGTTATCTCTCTTACTAATTTAATTAAGTATTAGAAAAAGAAACTACATTTAGTGCTTTGAGTATATATAATAATAGAGAAAAAATTATTAGTATTCGAAAACATCAATTAAAATGAGCGTGGATGTGCTAACACTAAAACCACACACTATCCAAAAGTGTTTTAAAAATTGAACCAATCTAAACAATCTAACTGTTCAACATATTAAACCATGAACGAACGGTTGGGATATTCCTATTGATAGGAGAGGAGGAAGAGAAACGAGAATAACAGAAAAATGAGATGGGTGCGGTTCCATATAGGGATGTCAAAACGGGCGGCCCGGCCCGGCCCGGTTAACAGAACGCGGGCGCAAAATTCATGCCTTGCCCGCGAAGTGGCGGGCTGGCGGGCTAGCGGGTTGGCGGGCTGGCCCGTCAATTTACACTGAATTTAAAAAAAAACGCTAACGGGCGGTGTGGCCTGCCACAATGTTTAGCCCGTGGGCTATCGGGCGAAGCGGGCCGGGCAACGCGGGCTGGCGGGCATCAATACCTTAGCCCTGCCCGCCTTTTTTTGGTGGGCCAACGGGCCGGCCTGGCGGGCCAAGCCCATTTTGACATCCCTAGTTCCATACATAAAGACATAGCCACTTGTGCTTTTCCTGTCACATTTATCTCCACTCTAATCCGAATCTGTGTAGCCAAACACTTTGACAGTAGCAGAAGATTCAGTCTTGCTAGGGAACAGAATATCATGATTTTGTGTTCCCTTAATGTACCTAAGCACTCTCTTTGCAGCCATTAGATGAGAAGTTCTTGGCTTCTCCATGAATCTGCTGATCAATCCAACACTAAACATAATGTCAGGTCGTGTAGAGGTACCTAAGGGATCCAACAATCTGTTTGTAGAGGGTGGCATCTACTTCACTCTCTTCCCCATCCTTCGACAGCTTTGGAAGTTCGACTAACTTCCATGTGCCATTTTTCTCTATTTACTTCAGCTCATCCAGCATAGCTTCCTTCCACTGTTTGTTATTAAGTTCCTGCTCCAGACTCACTGGTTCTGCCTCAGCCATCAGTGCAAGGTGATTCAGGTCTCCCTCTGCTGTAATAGCAGAATCTGGGAATGTATCAAATCCTTCTAGCCTTACTGATCTCTGTCTTTCCCTCTGTGACCTTCTGATAGGTGCTTCAGTAACAAGTGCTTCAGGTTCTGCAGTTTCAGTAGCTTCATTCTGATCATCTGGATCCTAAATCTCATCAAAATCTAGTATTATAGTTCTTTCACAGCCTTCTTTATTCTGAGTATCCCAGTTCCAATTCTTGGACTCATCCACTATGACGTCTCTGCTCTTCACTATTTTCTTCTGCACAGGATCATACAGTTTGTATGCTCCTGTCGAATGATATCCAACAAAGATCATTTGTTGTGCCCTATCATCCAGCTTCTTTCTTAGTTGCTCAGGGACATGTCTGTAGCATAATGAGCCAATTATTCTGAGATGCTTGACACTTGGCTTTCTTCCTAGCCAGGCTTCTTTAGGTGTCTTCCCAATTAGTCTTTTTGTGGGGTATTTGTTCAGAATATACACTGCTGTGACTACTAATTCTCCCCAAAAACTGTGAAGTAGCTTCTTTTCCTTCATCATACTTCTCACCATGTTGAGGATGGTTCTGTTTTATCTCTCAGCAATTCCATTATGTTGAGGTGTGTAAGGTGAAGTGACTTCATGTACTATGCCTTCTTTTTCACAAAGCTTTACAAATTCATGTGAGTTGTACTCACCACCTCCATCTGTTCTAAGGGTTTTGATTTCACATTCACTTTGCTTCTCAATCATCACCTTAAAGTTCTTGAATATTTCAAGTACTTCACTCTTCTTATTGATCAAGTACACCCATGTCATTCTAGTGTACTCATCAATGAAGGTGACAAAGTAATTGTTCTCTCCTAATGAACTGACTTCAAAGGGGCCACAAACATCAGAGAATATCACCTCTAACTTCTTCTTTGCTATGCCTGGCACCTCTGATTTGAAGGAGTTTCTAGGTTGCTTTGATTTGCAGTAGTTATCACATACTTCACCAGACATTTTCACTACTTGCAGCCCATGAACCATCTTCTTCTCATGTAAGGTACTCAAGCTCTTGAAATTTAGGTGACCAAATCTTCTGTGCCACTTCCAGTTCTCATCATCGACAGTGGTTGTGGGGCATTGTTCTTCGACTACTTGCAATTCGACCTTGAAAGTTCTGTTACTTTGCATTGGCACCTTCAGGATCAGCCTATTGTTTAAATCAAACAAGCTGAGACTGTTATCATCCATTTCGACAGAGAATTTCTTCTCAATCATCTGCCCAAGACTCAGCAGATTACTCCTCATCTTTGGCACATAGAATACTTCCTGAATGTAGCACCACTTTCCATCCTTCGACAGAAACTTTATGGTGCCAATTCCTTCTGCAGTGACTCTGCTGTTATCTGCAAATCTGATTCTTTTACTTATTTGCTTCAGTTCGACAAACCACTCCCTATGGCAGCACATGTGGTTTGAGCATCCTGTGTCGAGATACCATTCATCAAATTTTCCTTCGATCTCATTTGTATCTGCCTTCAGCAACAACAATTCTGTGTCAGTAGCTGTCATGAAGGATAATTATTCATCATTGTTGCTGGCCATGTTGGGGGCATCACCAGTGTCACCACCGCCCTGCCCCTCACACATTGCACAAGTATTTTGAGCATTACAAGTAGGGATGGCAATGGGTACCCTATGGGCAGGGTACCATAGTGCCCGTCCCCGAGCCCGCGTTTGAAAAAAGTGCCCGTCCCCAAGCCCTAGCCCACGTGGGCACTAAAGTTGGTGCCCATCCCCGAGCCCTATGGGCACCTAAGTGCCCATGGGTACCTGCTACCCGCACTTTAACGATGTAAAGGCAACAAAATAAGAACCAAAAGTCGTTCAAATAAACTCAAAATATTACAAACCATAGTGTTTTGTCAAACAAAATATCCAAAATATGAGTTGAAGATCCAAACTTAAAAACAAATACATATTACAATAAACATTAAAAACAATAAAATCATAAACTTGTAATTCATGAGCCGGCATTCTCCATATCCTGAGAAAACAAAATACTTTACATTAGTTATACATTAAAAAGTTGTTAAAGTCATAATGATAAATTGTCACTAATTTTTTTTTAGTTTACCTCTTAGGAGTGGCTGTCCAAAAACCAACACTATTCCTAACCTTCTCTATGCCATCTCCAAGAACACTTAACCCATCTTGAGCAATTAAATTTAAAATATGGGCACAACATCTCAGTAGAAGATTGTGTGGGAGAAAAGCTAACTTCACATTCCTTTGAGGGAATCTTTCCAGTTGAATTTTCCATCTAGAATTTCTGCAATTTAATAAGAAGCATATATATTGTCATACTTAACCAAATAAAAAGTAGTCGAGAATGAGAAATGTGTGAACTCCAACATAAGTGTAATAATAAACAAAGAAATGTATACCAGGCTGTTTGCAAGCAGAGTTGCTATGAAGCTGTGAAGTAGAGCTGTAGAGGGTACGTACTAGAAGGAAGATGCACTCAAGGTTTACAAACTTATAGGCTATAGCTCCAAGAGGAAGGCAAGAGGTTACGAAGGCAAGAGGTCGAGGGGTTCTTGAAAGGAAAGAAATAAATGAGTTTATGATTTTCAATATCTAGGGACTAGGGAAGGCAAGAGGTCGAGGGGCCTTGAAAATGAAAGGAATGAAATAAATGATTTTATGATTTTAGATCTAGGGACTAGGTTCAGAAGTTACTATATAAGAGAAGTAAAAATTATATATAGATATATATGCGGGCTGCGGGGCGGGCTGGGCACTAGGGTGCCCGTACCCGCGCCCATCCCCTGTGGAAAATTGCGGGTAAATGCCCAAGCCTGCGCCCAGGCCCAATGGGCGGGCTTTTTTGCTGCCCATTGCGGGTTTTTTTTTGCGGGTGCCCACTGGGCTTGGGTCCAATTGCCATCCCTAATTACAAGTGTTTCCACTGTCACAAGTGTTCCCATTGTCCTGCTCATTACTTTCAGCAACTGTTACATTGAGATGAGTGTCTTCTTCAATCTCATCATCTATGACTGCCATCAGCATTAAGCCTTCTGAGTCAGAGTCAGAATCTGTGCCTCCATCGCTTGCAAATTTGGCTTCAGCATCTTTATTCCTAGGAACCTTCTTGTTCTTGCATTTGTTCCTATAATGCCCAAATTGCTGACAGTTATAGCACTGCACTTTGCTCAGATCGTATTTCTTCTTATCAGAGTTTCCTTGTTCATCTTTCTTGCTGCCAGATTCCTTTTCTTTACCCTTCCAGTTTCCCTTTTCTTTCTTGTTGCCTGCCTTCCAATTTTTCTTAGAGGAGTGTGTCAACAAGGCTTGTTCAGTCTATTTTTCTGAACTTCTCTGCCTAATTCTCAATTCACGAGCCTCTAAGGAACCTTGAAGTTCATCTAACTTCATTTCATCTATGTTCTTGGATTCTTCAATGGCAATTACAACATAGTCGAAATCTAGAGTTAAGGATCTAAGCACCTTTTCTACTTTACTTTTTTCAGATACAGCTTTACCATTGCCTTTTATTTGATTAGTTAAAGCTACTAACCTTGTGATGAAATCACCAATCGACTCTCCATCTTTCATCTTCGATGTCTCGTATTTCTTCCTGAGAGACTGCAGGCGTATCTTCTTCAGTCTATCCGCTCCTCCATATGCATTCCTGAGGATATCCCATGCTTCTTTTGCTGAATCACAATCAATGATCAGGTTCAGAATGTTTGAATCAACGCTTTGGTGAATCAAGAACAACCCTCTTCCATCTTTCTTTCGCAATGCATGGTGGTTGTTCCTCTGCACTTCAGTGGCGTTTGCTGCCAATAGTGGAACACCTTCATCAACGATTTCAAGTACATCTTGAAAACGAAATAGGACCTTCATCTGCGCACACCACCGTTCGTAATCCTTTCCATTGAAGATAGGGAGGTTCGCCGGAATCCCACCGTTGTCTCGCGTCGCCATTGGAAGAATCTTTAAGGATTTTTATAGCTCTGTTATACCAATTTGTTGGGATATTCCTATTGATAGGAGAGGAGGAAGAGAAACGAGAATCACAGAAAAATGGAAAACTGAAAAAATGAAAAAAAGCATATATTTTGTAAGGGGTTGACAGCTTATATATAGCTAGTCGAAGGTGTCGAAAGCTTATATGGCTGGTCGAACTGAATGTGTCGAAAGCTCGTATAGCTAGTCGAACTAAGCAATTGAATTACAAACATATTTCAATATGAACACCATCTCCAATTAGGATATTTGAGTTATTCAACTACAATTCCATCTCACATGTTATTCGGTTTTAAAAACATTTGCTCTCTACCCGAAGGGGTTGGCCTAGTGGAGTATGACAAGATTTGTGTTCGAAGGTATTCGGGCGTCATCCCCTCGCCCTAAAATTTTTGTACCAAAAAAACATTTGCTCTTGAATTGCTAAACTTTACTTCAAAGAGCTCGAGGTGATAACGGAGGAAACGGTTGGGTTATTTTTACTTCAACGGTGGAACACTGCAGTATAGCAACAGTTATAGGTCTTTGCTTGCGGGTCAACCTCATGCAACTGAAGCCGCTGTTAACAAACAACTAAATTATAAAGAACGTGTAGCTACTGTTAAGTAATGATTAGTCAATAAAGCAGTGTTTTAGAGCAATTAATAGTATATCAGTGTAATACTTTTAGTTGTAACAGTCACTTGCACCTGAGTTAGTTTCCAACTGTCATAATAGTTTGTTGTAAAACAGTTAGCAGTTGTATAACAAATTGTATTTGCTCTACCCTCTATAAATGGGTTAATCAATGAATTCAGATCAGATTTTCCCTTCATTTTACCTTCTAGACCTAACATTTGGTATCTAGAGCTTAAAAGAGAGAGGGACCTGAAAGAAGTTCAAGAATCATCGAGCGAGCTTGTAGCTATGGCGGAAAAGGAGAACAATGGAAATTATATGCACGCGTCAATTCCCAAGTTTGACGGGCATTATGAGCACTGGGCAATGCTCATGGAAAATCTTCTTCGCTCTAAAGAATACTGGAGCATCGTTGAAGGTGGAATACCGAGGGTGTCGACGCCTCCAACCGCAGAAAGCACTAAAGCAAACGAAGAAGGAAAACTGAAAGATCTGAAAGCCAGAAACTATCTGTTTCAATCGATTGATAGAGAGATCATCGAAACAATTCTTGATAAAGATTCATCAAAGGCAATTTGGGATTCAATGAAACAAAAATTCCAAGGAACAACGAAGGTAAAACGTTCGCAATTGCGCGCTGCAAAGAGAGAGTTTGAACTGCTCGGTATGAAAGATGAAGAAACCGTCTCAGAATACTTCGGAAGAACTCTTGCCATTGTCAATAAGATGAAGATCTATGGAGACAGTGTAGATCAAAGTGAAATTGTTGAAAAGGTACTGAGGTCAATGCCTGAAAAATTCAACTATGCTATAACAGCAATTGATGAAGGAAATGATGTAACAAAGATGACGATTGATGAATTACAAGGGAGTCTTTTGGTACATGAGCAAAGAATGTTTCCTCAAAAGGAGGAAGAACAAGTCTTAAAGGTGAGTAGTGCTGGCAGAGGCTCCACAAGAGGAAGGGGACGCAATTCTGCAAGAGGAGGAAGAGGTAGAGGCAGAACGTCTTACAAGGATAACCTGGAATGTCATAGATGCAAGAAATTAGGACACTTTGCATATGAATGTCCCAATGGTGAAGAAAAGGCACATTATGCAGAACTTGATGAAGATGAAGAGGTGCTTTTGATGGCTGCTATAGAATCTGAAATTGAAAGGATCTGGTACCTAGATTCAGGGTGCAGCAACCACATGTGTGGTGAGAAAGAATGGTTTTCAACACTTGACACAACCTTCAGAGAATCGGTGAAGCTTGGGGATGGTTCAAGGATAACTGTTGAAGGCAAAGGTACTGTGAAATTGCATGTGAAAGGAATGATATTGGTAGTAACAGATGTTTACTACATTCCAAAACTAAAGAACAATCTGATTAGCCTTGGACAACTGCAACAGAAGACTGAATTGTCAATCTCAATGCATCAAGATCTGTGCAGAGTTTATCATTCAGATAAGGGACTCATCATTACTTCAAGAATGACCAAGAACAAGTTGTTTCCTGTGATTGCTACTGCAGTATCTTCATCATGTCTTTATACTGCGAAGGAGGATGTGTCTTACTTATGGCATCGAAGATATGGACATCTTAACATGAAGAGTTTGAAAGAAATGGCCCAAAAGAACATGGTTAAAGGTCTACCAGAAATCAAGGAATCAGAAAGAAACTGTGATGATTGCATGAAAGGCAAGCAGCACAGAAATGAATTTCCAAAATCATCAAACTGGAAGGCTAGCAGCAAGCTTGAACTTGTTCACTCGGACATTTGTGGACCAATCACACCAGAATCCAGTGGAAAACGAAGGTACATTCTTACTTTCATTGATGATTTCAGTAGGAAAACCTGGGTCTATTTCTTAATAGAAAAATCTGCTGCACTATCTTGTTTCAAGAAATTTAGAACTCTAGTTGAGAAGGAATGTGGAAAAAGTATAGCCTGCCTTAGAACTGATAGAGGGGGAGAATTTACCTCTAATGAATTCAATGAGTACTGCTCTGTAAATGGAATTAAAAGGCAATTGACTGCTGCATATAGTCCTCAGCAAAATGGCATAGCTGAGAGAAAGAATAGGACCCTAATGGAAATGACTAGAAGCTTACTTGCTGGCAAATCTATCCCTAAAAGTTTCTGGCCTGAAGCAGTAAATTGGGCTGTCTATCTGATAAATAGGAGTCCTACTGTGATATTGAAGAATGTAACCCTGAAGAAGCCTGGAAAGAAGAAAAACCTGATGTTAGTCACTTTAAAGTATTTGGGTGTATAGCAAATGTTCACATTCCCAGTGTTATGAGAAAGAAAATAGATGACAAAAGTGTAAGGTGCATATTCTTAGGAGTAAGCAATGAATCCAAAGCCTATAGACTATATGATCCCATCTCAAAGAAAATCATTGTTAGTAGAGATGTAATTTTCTCTGAAAATGAAAAATGGAATTGGGAAGCAGAATCTAGTAAGGCTGCAGGTACTGGAAGTATAGAAGAAGAAGAAGCAGAAACTGTAAGAGCAGGAAATGACAGTGAAAGAGTAAGAAATGAAAGTGAAATAGAATCTTCTGCAGAAAGACAACAAGACAGTACTGCTACAGCTAGTTCATCTCAGACAGAAACTCTGATAAACAATGAAGCAGAGACCTTGGAACCAAGAGTGAGAAAGCCTCCCACTTGGTTAAATGACTTTGACACCTCTTTCTTCTGCAACTTAGCTGTCATGGGCTCAATGGATGATCCTATCACCTATGAACAAGCAGCTATTCATGAAGTGTGGAGAAAGGCTATGGATGCTGAAATTCAATCCATAGAGAGAAATAAGACCTGGAAACTCACTCCTTTACCAAAAGGTGCTAAAAGGATTGGAGTAAAATGGATTTATAGAACTAAGTTCAATGAAGCTGGTAAGATAGAGAAACATAAAGCAAGGTTGGTAGCTAAGGGATATTCTCAAACACATGGGATTGACTTTGATGAAGTATTTGCTCCAGTAGCTCGATGGGACACTATAAGAAGCATATTAGCAGTGGCTGCCTTGAGAAATTGGATTGTATATCAGCTTGATGTGAAGAGTGCCTTCCTCTATGGTGAACTCTTAGAAGAAGTTTATGTGGACCAGCCACAAGGATACACTGTCAAAGGAAAAGAAAATGAAGTTTACAGGTTGCAAAAGGCTTTATATGGATTAAAGCAGGCTCCCAGGGCATGGTACAGCAAGATTGAATCATATTTTGATGAACAAGGGTTTGTGAAATGTCCATATGAACATACCTTGTTCACAAAGCATGATGAAAATGGAAACTGTCTTATCTTAAGTCTGTATGTAGATGATCTGATTTTTACTGGCAGCCACAGAGACATGTTTGAGGAATTCAAAGCCTCAATGAAGAGAAGGTTTGACATGACAGCTTAGGGAGGATGAGATACTTCCTAGGTGTTGAAGTAGTTCAAGGAAATAATGGAATCTTCATAGGACAAAAGAAATATGCTCAAGAAATTCTGCAGAGGTTTGAAATGCAAAATTCCAAACCTGTCAAGACTCCAATTGTAACTGGCACAAAGTTATCCAAGAGTGATGAAGGAAAACTGGTTGATGGCACAATGTATAAGCAAATAGTAGGGAGCCTTATGTACCTCACAGCTACAAGGCCGGATATAGCTTTTGCAGTAAGCTATGTCAGCAGATTCATGGAGAAACCAGTTGAGAAACACCTTATGGCAGCAAAAAGAATAATGAGATATGTGCAAGGAACAAGTGATTTTGGAATTCTATACAGAAAGGAAGGATCTGATAAACTTGAAGTATATTCTGACAGTGACTATGCTGGAGATCAAGATGATCGAAGAAGCACATCTGGAAATGTTTTCTTGCTAGCCAGTGCTGCTGTGTCCTGGTGTTCTAGGAAACAACCCATTGTAACACTTTCAACAACAGAAGCAGAATTTATAGCTGCAGCTATATGTGTCTGTCAAGGAATCTGGTTGGGCAGAATTCTCAGCAAACTCGGGTTTGATCATCAAGATAGATTGGCAATTCTATGTGACAATACATCAACAATCAAACTCTCCAAAAATCCTGTGATGCATGGTCGAAGTAAGCACATTGATGTGCGTTTTCACTTTCTTAGAGAACTGAGCAAGCAAGGCAAAATCGAGCTGATGTACTGTGCAACTCAGAATCAAATAGCAGATGTGATGACAAAAGCTCTCAAGCTTGAGACTTTTGAGAAGTTCAGAAATCAACTTGGAATGTGCAGACTCACTGAATTAAACTGATTGATTGAAGACTTATCAGTTTAAGGGAGGATGTTAAGTAATGATTAGTCAATAAAGCAGTGTTTTAGAGCAATTAATAGTATATCAGTGTAATACTTTTAGTTGTAACAGTCACTTGCACCTGAGTTAGTTTCCAACTGTCATAATAGTTTGTTGTAAAACAGTTAGCAGTTGTATAACAAATTGTATTTGCTCTACCCTCTATAAATGGGTTAATCAATGAATTCAGATCAGATTTTCCCTTCATTTTACCTTCTAGACCTTACAGCTACTGCACTGGAAAACCCAAATCTTTTTGATTGCACCATCTTATGATTAAAAGAGGTTTATTTCCTTTCCTCCCTAAACTTTTCTTGAATGTTTAGATGTTATCGGTGTGAATAAGGAAAATAAAAAAGCTGTAAATAGTAGTTGTGTATTATTTATATGCTTATGTTTTGGCCCAGACCCGTTAGGTCTTCTTAGAGAATACTATTTAAACTCTCTTGTATTTGGTATTGAGGATCACTGAGACATTATCAATAAAACGGAACTACAGCTACTCTGTAGTCGCAGACGTAGGCAGACTTTGGCCGAACTGCGTAAACAATACCGTGTGTTATATTTTGACATGGTATCAGTAGGGTTGCGATCATCCCTGTGATTTCGGATTCTTCGTTCAAGAACGGTGTCCTACGTGGTTTCTAGTTGTGGTTCGGTTCCTGTTGTGGTTCGGTTCTCTGGTTCTGGATCGGATCTCCTTTGATTCGGATCCTTTGTGGATCTGCGTTTGGGTCGCTACGTGCGCCTCCTTCGTCGTCCTCCTTGCGCCGTTCTCCCTGGATCTCTGTTTGGTTTCGTGGATCTGCGTTTGGGTCGCTCCGTGCGCCTCCCTTGTCGTCCTCCGTGCGCCTCCTTTGTCATCCTCCGTACGTCGTTCTCTCTGTTCGCTAGTGTTCGCGGTTCGCTGGTTCTCTGTTCGCTACTGTTCGCGGTTCGTGGTTGCGCCTCTGTTTGCGATTTCCAGCGTTTTTTTGGTCGCCGTCGCTTGTTGTTCGGTTCTGGTTGTTCTGCGCGCGTTTTGGTGGTTCGCGTTTCCGTGGTTCCGCCGTCGTGTTGGATCTGGGTTCGCGAAGGGTGTAAGGCTCTGGGTTGCAAAGATCTGATCTGGGCAGACTTTGACCGAACTGCGTAAACAATATTGTGTGTTATATTTTGACAATCACACATTAGACGTCATGGCACAAGTTTGTTAATGTTTGCTGCATTACAGCTTTATCGAAATAAAAAATCTTCTAGTAATTGTCTACTGTTAGAGCTCCCTCTATTGAATAAGGTACTCACATAAATGGAGTTGTCTATATAAATGGAGTTGTCTATAAAGAAACAAGAAAATGATAGACATGCTGCTGTATTTTGAAAAATCAATGTTCATTGTTCAATACTATACTTGTATTCAAATATATTACAACAATTAAAAAATTCACACAATATTTTCATGACTAGAACATATACAATTACAAGTGCAGCAGGGAATCAATCCATTCTTCTTTTTCCTCCCTTCAGCCAAAGCCATTGCCAATGTTAAGTGTTAACACTTAACAATACACTTCCAATGCAATTTAGAAATTCTGTTTGACCCCTCATCATTTTGTATAGTGAATGAAATTTTCTAAGGCACCAAAATTGACACACCAGACCTCAATGATTGTATCTGAAGAGGGAAAAGCATTACAAAAAAACTACCAAATCTCATTGAGGTTCTACCTTAATTGTTGGAAAAATTCCACTATAGTCAAACTCATCGTTGTTGACATAAGGATGTTGGACATTCTCCCCTCCGGCTTCCTCATAAGTTTCTGTTGTTGAGGCTGATTCGGAATTGGGGTTCACTCCAGCGAGCTCGATTATGCTCTCTATCTCTTTTGCAACGTCGGCCATTGTAGGTCTCTCGGCTGCATATTCTTTGACACACCTCAATGCCAGTTCCACAAACCTTTCTAAACCTTTTGGTTTTGTCGCTTTGATTATAGTTGGATCTAAAATGGAATGAAGATTGTATAAATCTTTTGATGTATCCATTACCCTCATTACCTCTCTTACAATGTATTTTCCTTGCTCTATTGGCCTTCTTGCTGTTACTAGTTCCAGCATTAGCACACCAAAGCTATATACATCACTTTTTTCAGTCAACTGCTGGGTCATGTAATATTCAGGATCCAAATATCCCTGTCAGAATATATAAAAGGAAACATATTTGCATTAGCTAAGTAGCGAAAATATTAAGCTTAAGGCTAAAATTATATCAAAATATTGATTCAATTGGTGCTTTAGTAAACAGAATCTTTTTTTAACATTTTTAAGGTTATTTTAAAACTTAGCAGTTCACCAAGCACTTCTTAGAGAGTGGTAAGTAAAAGTATGAACACAATATAAGAAATTATAGTTCTGTTGTGCATCAGCTTTTTTAACATTCTCAAGGAACCCCCAAAACTACTTAATTTATTTTCATAGAGATAATAAAGATATATGCTTCTTCTCAAGGTAGGAGTGAAAGGGAAATTATACAAACCATTGTGCCTTTAACTTGAGTAGTGACATGCCCCCTATCACCATCAACAAGAAGTTTGGAGAGACCAAAATCAGCAACTTTTGCATTGAGGTGATTATCAAGTAGGATATTGCTTGATTTTATGTCTCTGTGTATGATTGGTGGGTTAGCAAGTTCATGCAGATAGGTGAGACCTCTAGCAGCACCCAATGCAACTTTCAGCCTCCTTATCCAATCCATCCAGATCCCAGACTTTCCTGCAGTGCATGACAAGGTCAAGTTAAGAAAATTTATCATCACTCCTCCATGCCCATTCTTTCAATATTTGAGTGAGTCTATGATTTTGTTGAAGTTTCCGACGTACCTGAAAGACTATCCATTACAGTGCCATTTGCAATGTACTCATAGACCAGCATTTGTTCACCTTTCTCGTAACAAAAACCCACAAGATCAACGAGATTCTTATGATGGACCCTTGATAAAAGTTCAATCTCAGTTTTAAACTCAACAGCACCCTGCATAGACTCTTTTCCAGCCCGTTTGACAGCAACCAATTCCCCCGCAGGGAGAACACCTTGGTAAACCTTTTGAATGAGGACTAATATATTAGACTTTCAAGAGCAGTAAACAAAAAAGAGAATAATTTTGAAAAATACTTAAAGGGTAGTCAAGTGAATAAATACCTTTCCATAGCCCCCTGATCCAACAGTGTTAGTTTCTGTGAAATTGTTAGTGTATTTCCTTAGCTCTTCAAAAGAAAACCATCGTGCTCCTTTCAACTGAGGAGCAGCCCCACTGTTCACGTTCTGTTCCCAGTTTACTGCATTTAAAATGACATTGAATCAATAAAAAAAAAAACTAGTGGAAAAATTCCATGAAAGATACAACTTAGGCCAGCCAGCCAAGCATGCATTAATCATTTCTAACCAAAAGGGTTCAACTCCGAAGATCCTCTTGCTCTTCTGTTTTGTCGAATGGCGTACATCCCTGCAAGGACTGCCAGTACAAGAAAGACTAATACAGCAAGAGCTGCACCAACTATAACCCCTGTATTTGATTTTGATCCTTTAGGTTCTCCTGAGAGACATTTTTAGTTGATAAGGAGAAAGAGTGAGAAAGGAGAAAGAAACAAGTTTAGCATTTTTAGTTGATAAGGAGAGTCTGAGACGCTGAATTACCTCCGTAGTATTCATAATTAACACCAATGAAGAAGTAAGGGGAGAAAAACTCTGGAGGTTTGTAAATCTGGTTGCTAAGCACAAAAGCAGCAGCTAAAACTCCAGCTGTATTGAAACGATCGGTTTGAGATGGGAAGATATCCAGAGTCAACTGGAAATTATCAGAAGATGAACTCTTGATGGGATTACTAAGAGAAACTGAATCCACTGGAATTTTTTGTTTTCGAAAAGTATCCAGCAGTGTCTGTTCAATTTCCTTGTAGTAACCAGTGTTACTGTAGTTTGAGAAACTAAAAGCTCTGGATGATAGATTTCCAGTATAGGGAAATGCACATTTACAGTTGGGACTGGCAATCTGATTGTTACTGCAAGATGGAGGTGAACAACTATTTGATGGTGTTGAATATGAGGGAATGATTTGGGATGCTTTGCAGTAACTCTGTTGATTTGCTCCATTTTCAAGACAAATTTTGTTTCCAGCCAGTCTGCAAAAACATCAAATAACTAACTCCTCAGAGAAGAAAAACCAGTTTCTAGAACTTTGAGTCCCTGCAAATAGCTTTAGATATAAAATAACAAAAATATTTTGGATGTGATGTCATAAATAATGAAGCTTGCCTCAAGTCAAATTTAAGGTTTTGGTTTCCCAGCTCGAGGTCGGTTATATCATTATTCTGCAAATCAAGGAGTTGCAGACTGCTACTGAAGCCGCCATTGCTGAGATTTAATGTGCCACTAAGCTGGTTGTCCTTCAGTATCCTGCACGTAACACATTGCACTAAATTCACCTCATATTCATAACCATCGTTTATTCATATACCTAAGATTAATTTAGCCTTCATATGAGCAACATTATTTTTTGTCCTTTTATGTTTTGGTCCACCTCATATTCATAACCATTTTTTGTGTAATTTAGCTCATTGAAAAAAGTTCAGAATATAAACCATTTTATAAGTTTAACTAAATATATGGTTAAATACTTATATTGTCAGATAACTTACATAAACAAACGTATCTCATCAAAATATTTCCTTAGTAGGATCCACATGGATTTTACTTAGTAAAAGAATG